>CANXYI010859308.1:0-10789 GCA_948208565.1 Hura crepitans
GAGCCAACTTCACCATGGGAGTCCTTTCCTAGATTACATCCAGGGTAGTCTCTTTGTCTTGTAGTTAGCTTGACTTTTTTGCTTACTTCTGCCTGATCAGGACTCATGCTAGTACCAGCATAACAACATTAGCTTCAGCCAGAGTAATGGAGAAAACAATACAAGACAAGATTACCAGAACCATTCTTTCCAGCAATCTACAGCTTTTCCGTGGGTGCAAACAAGAGGCATAATCCCAAATCGCTTTCCTTTGGAACTACTCATGCTATTTGATCCTCATCAGCCAAAGCCTATTCAATTCTGCAGTTTGAAAAATCACCTGGCCTAATTTCCCATCTTTTTTGTGACAGAGAACCTTGTCATTATCAGGGTTTAAACATAAGACCTAAATCTGTGAAGCAGTCATTATCTATAGCCAAATTCTTGCCTACCAGCTTAAAGCTTTAGCCTTTACTCATCCTTAAAGCCTAAAATCCCTTTGCTACCCACCAAAGCTTAGAAACTAACCTCAAGAAAAAGCACAAAGGAGCTCCATCAAAACATAATACTGTAAGTAGATGTTCATAATATGGAAAACCCTTCTTCTAAATGAGATAGGCATGAAAGGTGAAATTAGATTGACTATGTGCACGTGTAAATGCATGTAGCTGAGAAAACAATGGCGGTCACGTCATGTTTCAAACGAAGGAAAATTTCATGATTATGACACCAATATGATTAAAATTTAAACCTGCTCAAGAATTTTTCTGTGAAGAGGAAAATGATAATTCTAGAAAGCAAAAATTACTTTTCAAAATCTCTGTAAGAGCTGCCTTGATAACTAGTGCTAGTCTTCCTCGATAACTGGGCCAACGAGCTCTAAGGCTGCAATAGTCACATAGTATGTCAAGATCCATTTGCAGTTGAATGGTTTTGTAGTTCATAATCATCAACAGAGTAGAATGAACGAAGGTTGGATCCTTTACGAACAAATCATCACATTTCTCATGCATTTGAACTTTAATTCCTAAAGAGAGGAATCAACTATTAACTGGGTAGATATTTTTCTTTAGTTAACCGCGAACTAAATCCTCAGTGACACAATTATATTACTGAATAAGTGACTATCTTTGCTTAATATCCTACAAGGAACATAACACCATTAGGGAATAACTATGTAAGCAGGTATGGATAGCACCTTCTTTCTGAATCTTATTAACTAGCTATGCTGAATTTTGCTAACTTACCTCTGCAGGATTGGAAGGCTACAGTCTCTTTCACCCTGAATCGTCAAATAAACAGAAAAATATAGACACCATTGAGGAGCTTCATCTCGAAGTCGATATCCAAGAAAAAAAGTAAATGTTTTGTACATGGACACACAAAACCTTTTCGCAAAAAAAATAGAGTTTTATAATAATTAAAACTCGATCTTATACTAGATGGGATCCGTTATAAGAATTTTCTATATCTATAAAATTTGCATCAATCTCAAATGAATGAACACCCTTAGAAATCATATCTTTCTACGTAATCTTAAACCTATCTTACTTTCTCTTTATTTTCTACTACGAAACTCTCACTTTTCTTACTGAAGCATCTAGAAATTTTCGTAACACATGACTAAACCACTCTAAACAACATTCTTTTATTTTATCTCCAATATTTATTTTTAATCTTATCTAATCTTGCATGTCCATCCGTATTTAACTTATTTATATGTTATACTCTTGTTATCCAATACTCAATCTTATATAAGATTGATATTTTATAAAACTTTTCCTTGACTTCATTAGAAATTTTTTTGTGACGAAAAATAGAGTTTTAGACTTAAAAAATTCTTGGATACATTCTAAAAACTGCAGCACAAGACGGGCAAGAATAAATACAATTCGATTCCCAACAATACATTGTAGTCAAGGCTGTAAACAACTACAGAAACAACAGACCTGGCTACCTAGCCAGTGCAAACGAGATACAAATCCCACCATAGTAGGGTGAGTCTTTAGTTCTCAACTCAGCATAGAAAATCAATAGTCACAATTTTTTCATTTTATTTTTCAATTTTAAGAAAATAAAGCCATTAAATTTTGATCTATAATTAAGGATCGAAGCTAAGGCTGCATAATAGAAAAAGCACTCTGCCACAAAGAAAGCGGAATCCAGTGGAACACGGAACGATGACATCATTATCAACGGAGAAAATCGCATCAGTTTTGAGGCAGCAATGGGCCTAAACCAATGGTGAGTTTTCATCTTCGTTAATAATCGAACTTGAAGATGGGCTTGAGGGCCGTATGCGACTTGCCATACGCCTATTGCGATGCATCACAGCGCAGCGCAGGAAGCGAATGGCCTCCCCTATCCATGTATAAACACAACCAATGATTCATTTCTTTGTATTCTCTGCACTCTTCTGGGATTATAACCACATTTCTTCGGACCATCTTTGCTCCTTAAACCAGTATATGCAATTTGAGGGGACACAAACAATACGAGATCATAAAAACAAATTGCATTCCAGCATACTTCAAGTTAATAACATTCCACCAAACTAAAATTTTCCCTGATGATGAATGCTGGTCACGGTTAAAAAAGAACAGAATCTAACGCATTTTCAATCTATGAAAGATTTTTATTCCCCCAATTCAACATATCCATGCATAGATTGTCTTCCTTCCAACAACTGTACAAAGTCGATATGGACATTTTTGATGATCACTCTTCATCTCAACCTCAACTTCTCGAGGCTTCAGCACCCATTAAGGTCAACAACAATCACGCTGATGTTGTCAGAGCTTCTCCTTCCCAAAGCAAGCCGAGTAAGAAGTGCAGCTGCTAAGACGCTACGTGATGGATATAATGCTCCACCCACTTCATCTTCTATCTCAGGCCTAGAATCCACAACATTAGAAGGCTTTCCTTCACGCAGACACTCAGAAGCTACCTCGCAAGCCAACTCACTTGTTAAAACATCCCACAGACCATCAGTTGCGATAATTAAGCACTCATCATCCGCTTCTCTTTTTGTAAAGCTAACCTCAGGCTCTGATGTCACGATTGGCTTCAGAAATTTGTCCCCTGATCAGAAAAGCCAAAAGAGAGAGAGTGAGAGAGAGAGACAGATAGAAACTGAGTATGGATTGCTAGCATTAGAGATTTCATGACCAACACTGTTGTTCATATGCTTCTTTTCTACATTGAAAAAGCATAGTACAAATGCATAATACCATTAATAGGAGAACAAAGAACACAAACCAATGAAGGAATCAAACAAACATATATATAAAAGAATAATATATTTAAACATCGACTGTCACAAGATGCAATAGCAGAAATGCTAATAAATACATATATATAAACATCGACTGTCACAAGATGCAATAGCAGAAATGTTAATACATACATATATTTGTTATGAACTCCCAAGACAACAGGATACACTGGCTTGTCGGGAATTTCAGACCAAAAAATCACTTTCCTTATTCCAAAAATGACAATGCAGACTAATTTCAGTAGCGCATTATGAACAAATTAAATTAATTATTTCATTCCCAAGAGTTAATAAGACGACGCAGCAACTTTTTACAAACAAAAGGAAATTTATGCGACTTCGGATAACAAAAACAAAGTCATCAGAATCATTATAGAAGTAGCAACTACAGGCAGGTGGGATGATGGTATGCATGTGTTTTGTATGTAAGCATGCCTGAATGCGTTTTTTGTCTACAATGAGAATTTAATCTTCAAGCCTAATTATAACTTTTCACCTAAAAGTCATCCATGTAAGACTAATTGATCACAACTTTATGTAAGCTACAATTTTTGCAGTGGAGTTGCACAAAAATGGTTTTAAAAAAAAAGAAAAAGGATTTTCAAGGACGAGATGACTACAGCTTTGCACATTTAAATTACTCACATATCTTCTTACGTTCAAGAATCAACATTTAATCCTCATATTATAATGCACCACTATTAGCAACCAGGGCAAGTTTTCTTACAGCAAATATCTGTAAAGAAACAGCAGCACAAACAAAGTTAAACTGCCATCATCCCTGTATCTGTAGTTTTCGTTCGTCTGCAGTGCTCAACCTGGAAGCTCCGCTCTCTGAGCCAAGTTAATTTAGAGACAGCCAAAAATCCTAATCAAAACCAACAGAATTCATATTTCTCATGGTGTGACTAGGAACCAGGGACGTTGATGCCACAAGATGTATAATAACTTTACTAGAAATGTCATATACGCATCTAGTGTGCCAGACACACAGCATGTCAGCAACTAGCATTAATGCACACTCACAAAGTCATCAACTGCATTCTCAATCGCCAAATAGAACTTAAAAAATATATGAGTAATAAAGCATAGTGTTGAACCTTACATCACAGCAGTTTTAACCAGAAAGAACTGGGAAAAATTTAGACATAAGTAATCGGAAAAATAGATTTATAACAGCAATAAATATGCAATTATAAGCATCAAGTTAGCAAGCAACCAGAATAAATTCCTCTCTAGCTTCTGCCTTAGAAAAGATGTGTGACGTGCATGCAAAAAGGTCAGATCTCATAACAGCAACTAACAATGTAAATCAATTCAGTAATTGTTTTTACTATATTGAGCTAACTATAATATATTAACAACTTTTAATAGATTTTTATTTTTAATTTCACAACTCAAATGACAAGTGGATAAAGCCATGAAAAGAAATAAAAGCTGATTTATTGTATTCAAGATAAAAATAAATAAAAGCTGATTTATTGTATTCAAGCACCATATTGCAAGTAAAGGCATTGCAATTAAGACCACTAGCAAAGCACGGAGAGAGAGAGAAAGAGTAAAAGAAAAAGGATTTATGTTTTTTAAGAAACAAGATGTTGATTTTGGCTCTGTTCAGCCATCATTGACTGTCACTCGTTTTCATCAGTCTATGAGGTGCAACCTTACCAAAAACTTTAAGCAAGCCATGCGCTTGTTATCACCCAACACAACATTATACATATTCGTTTTCACCTAAAGCCCTAAGTAAGACTTGATCAAATTCTAAACAACTCATTGGTCCCACACTTGACCCAAGGTTTTGTGTCTTCTACATATGGTACAGCTCCATCAATGCTACACAAAGAATGCGCATTAATTTGAATTTGATGACACACTCCAGTCAATTCTCTCTTATCGATAGCATTAATGATTCATATTTTTATAGAAGGTACTAGGTAGTTATAGGAGGATGTTTGTTGCCTTCACTCTTACCTAATTTGCAACTTAAATTCACTCTAATAACATTATTCTATATACGTTATGCGAATCATCCAATTAAAAGATTTTCTATAACTTGCATTCGTCATTCGCCCTTGAACTAAATTTATAGCTTCAAAATAGTATAATCCATGATGTGACAATAGGGTGCTCGTTGACAACTTCCCCATTGTACTTCATATTAATCATGGCATGTTGTGCAAGTTTACAACATAGTCACATGGTTTTGCCTCCTATGCATTGAGCATAATGAGACAAAATAAAATTTAACTAACTCAAATGATATATTACCTAAACTCACCCATAAACCACCCCCCTAATGAAGTTTCGCCTTGTGATTTAGCTCGAAGACAAGATTAGCATCTGTCATTTCTTATGTTCTTTCATTCATTCGCTAGAATTGGATATTACATTACAACAATTGTTCTGGATTAAATATAATCGATCCCACTCCACTTCAAAGCCACCGAACCTTCAATCATTATTACATGCACATTTAACAACTTTTTTGTCCCAAATTATTTATCAACTTCAATTGACATAGTATTTGCCAATAAATTGAAGTCTCCACGTCAAAATTCATATATCTCAAAAAAAATTCACCCAATAAATTGAAATGTGCTCTTCCAACTTTTATATTTCTTAGATATCCAACAAGTATTCAAATTAACCCAGTTAACATCCTTATACAAGGCTGGATACGGTTAAGGATATGTCAGACATAAAGGTATGACTGCTTGAATAGACAGCCAAAGGAAGATTTAAGCATGACAAAAGATAATTTGAATCATTAGGAGATCCCCTAATTAGAAGATATTGCTTAAAAATTCAAGCTTTTTCTTAATTTTGGTTCCTCATTACCTCTCCTTTGGTAAAGAAGACATATAAATGGCAAAAATATCACAGCTCATGAGCGTGTGTAGCTCACGCAAGAGTACCAAGTAAGCAAACTACTTCCGTATGCGGAATGCAAACGAGAACTTGGAGCTTTTCCTACCTTGAAAAGTAATATGATAAGGTTAGGATTCTAGCATTGATTGGTTAGACTGCAATATGTTCAATTGGAATAGAGAAGGATTAGATCAACTACGGTTTTTTCTTAAAGAAAAAAATTAATCATGCTTTCTAACTATTTTAAGTTATGCTCTTCTCTTATTGTTGCTAAACAAACTTATTTCCAAGTTACAAAGTAGTGGTAAAGTACTTGTATGTGTTAGGAAGTTTGGAATACCAATTTCAACATTCTAATTCGCAAATAATCTGCGCTTGGGATCATAGGAACAATATTGCAATAAGCTTATTAGAGGTTAATTCAAGAAACTCTAAACTCCCATCACTTGCACCACTTGATATCATTGCGAACCAAAGACAACTATTTGGAATATGATTCACAATTTGCCGTTGACGTTAACAAATATTAATTTTTTCAAAAACAAGACTTCCACTGAACACCGTCATGAGATAAGTGAAGGCAAATGAGTTCTTAAGGGGAGAAATTCATGAATCTTGCTTTAAACGGCAAACAATTAGCAAAACTACGAAGCTTTCGTCACCTACACCACTTGACTGAACATCATCATGAAATAGATGAAGGTGAGTAACTTCGTGAGAGAAGAAATTCATGAATCTTGCTTTAAATAGCAAACGATTAGCAACACAACTAAGCTCTCGCCACCCACACCACTCGACACCGTCGTGAACCAAATATGATTATTCGAATCATGATCCATCATTCATCATAAATGCATGACAATCTTAGATCATCAAAACAACAATTCCCTTAAACTTCATTATGAGATAAAGGCAAATGAGTTCTTGAGGGAACACATATACCATGCCACCTTAAGCCAATTGCGCTGCTCCGCTCGATCTCGATCATTGGAAGACATTTGATAATTGAAAACCCTAAACTCCCATCACGTGCACCACTCAGCCCCATTGCATTCCAAGTATGATTATTTGGAATATTATCCCTGATTTGTCGTAAGTGCAAAACCAATCTTAGCTTCATCAAAACAAGGCATCCCTTAGACTTCATTACATGATAAATGAAGTCAAATAAACTCTCAAGCAAAGAAATTTATGATTCTTCCTTCATTCAATCACGCCATACTTTGCTCAAACATTAATCCCATCATCCTTACCACTCAACACCATTGCAGACCAAATATAGTTACTTGGAATATGATCCATGATTTGTCATAAACACATAACCAATCTTAGCTTTATCAAGAACAAGGCATTCTTTACGCTTCATTACAAGATAAGTGAAGGCGAATGAATTCGCAAGACAAAAAAAAATTATGATTCTTCCTAATTTGATCACGCAATACTTTGCTCTAACATTAGAAGGCAATCAATTATCATTTTAGGTGGCATGTCAAACATGATAAATCATGTATTACATTGTTCATAAAATTGCTAGCTAAGACTTGGAAATTTCAAGTTTGAATCCTTTATGCTTAATTGAATGGGTTGTGAGAGGGGAACATCCCCCCATGTCACCCATCAACTAAAAACAGAAAAGAAATTCAAACAATAACCACATAGTGGCCAACATTCATTCGGTCAAATCTTCCGAGGTCTTCGCGCTCCATGCTTTGACAGCAACATGTTACATATGGCCTCACTAGTTGCAGCACAAACAGAAGACAAATGTAGCAAATTGATAAATTGAAGAACGAGTGATGCCCACCATGGATCTTGAATCAGATCAATTGGGTTGCGGTAGCGGAGCCTATAACTCGAAATCGAGCTTTAAAAGATATCTACGATCATGCACTTTCATTGGATAAATTATGTTACATATTCCCATAGACATGGTTTAAAGGATGGCACCTTAATTGGAAAACCATTTTAGTCTTGGAATGTAATCTTTTGCTTCTTTCTTTCCCCTTTTTGAAACATGAATAGGAAATAGTTTAGAAAAGATGGACTGAAATTTGTTTTGGACTCCATGCAATTAAGAAGCTCACAAATAGGAAAAAAAATGGCACTATCAGTAAAGAAAAGTATCAATTGCTAAAAAAGAAAAACTGTCCTTCCATAGCAAACGTAAAAACAAAACTCATATGCTAATGAATTGAATGATGCTACAAGGAAAATAATTAGATATAGGTATAAGCATATTACTTGCATAATATAGTTTGAACATTGATAGAAAGCCATATGCTAGCTTAATAACACTGAAATTCAAAACAACATAGGGGAACCAAATCCTTCACTGAGATAACAATGCATTCTTTATTTTCTACTATTCAATATATCCATAACTTTATAAAGGTTAAAAGTAGGTGCAAATTCTTGAATAGTATAGACAGGCCATGGCCCTAAAGAATTCAAAACAGTTTCTTTTGTATTTAGATTATACTTAATTCAATAAGTTCTCTGTATTGATAAGTATAATTTTTATACTTAATTTAATGCTTTCTTCCTATTTTCATCCTAATTCTAACATAAATGTCTTTCCACTACGTTCATCTATTTAAAAAGGTAGATCTTATAACAATCATATTAAGTTGTATTCATAGCACAGAATCATAATTAAGTTAGAGAAGGGAATTTCGCTTTCATGAAAAAAAAAAAAAGCTTAATTCTTTCGTCGATTTTTTGTCAAAGCCTTCTTTTTATTTCGCTCTTCATCTATAGAATAGTATTAATACATAAATGGTGATTTAAATAAAATGTATTCATCTATTGATTATAAATAGGATTGCTTTATAATATTTATTATGTATTTAGTTAAATTATTAAATTTAATATATTAATATTTTCAATAGAATTTAGGGATTTAATCAGTCTTGTTTATATAGACGATAGTTGGGTTTTACCCCTTCCCAAATAAATATCTTAATTTTTAAAGCAGAAAAATGTGCCCTTGTTCCAAAGAAAACTTTGGCCAGAAAAATTTTAATGCATATTACATTAACAGACAGAAAGTAGATCAAAGTAGATCATCACATAAAGCTCTTAAGCGACTGAAGCAGAGACACGGCAACACTTCACATTCAAAAAGTTCATCTAACACTATAGAAGGAAAGTACAACTAGTGTGAGAAATAAGCTAAGCGTTAAGCGTGATTTTCTTGTTGATTTTCCATATTAGACAAAAGGGAGTTCTGTGTCTCAAATCTCAACGCATGCAATTGCTGTGCAACAAAAAGAAAATCAATTGTGTGGTGTGATAAGATTATGCTGTATTGCATAGAATCATTTACTCTAAGGATCTTGAGGTCACATATTAGCTAATGACTATTTTTGAAAAGGTTTAATGGTTAGGTTAAACTCAAAGCAAAATTACCTATGGCTCGTGACATAGCAAGAATGCCTTCAACTCTAGCTCCATTTAGAAATATGACACGGCCTCCAGCTGCCCGAATCCTTAGGAGCTCGTCTGATCTATCCGGCTGCAAATAAGAGGAGAATATCTCGTAAATTAATATAATAAACTTCACAAAACGAAAAATAAAATCCTCCGAAACCTTCAGCCGAAAAAAAATAATTACATATTCAAGAGCGTAGCAGACTCGGTAAAAAAAGAAATTTGCAGCCAAAGTGACGTTCGCAGTGGATTTGGAGAGAAAAAAAAAAAAAGGAACGGCTAATGATACTGGCAGAGTACGTAAAATGTTGCGATAATTATACAAAATAATATTTACCCATACGCTTCCGCGTGGATGCCGGCAGTGCAACCTTTTGTTTTCTCCTTTTGTTTAATAACCAAATCAAAATTGGATTGACTTAGATACTATAATTGATAACAGAACAAATACTGATTAAACCCCGTTGAAAACAGGTTTAGTCGAATAAAATCGATGTCTACAAATGTTTATCCACCGTCACACACGGGAGCAGACCAAAAAGAAAGAAGAGACCAACACAAGGGAAAAAGGTCCAAAATTTTCACTAGCTAGAAGACAGGCAACTAATTTTGAGCCAAGGTAAGTATGAAATAAGAAGCGGCCTAAAACAAAATCCACCCGCTGTATACACCATACACCTGTAGGCTGTAGGCATTCCAATTACCAGGTGGCGATTGGCTAATAATGCATGCTTTCCACATCTTGAATACTCTGACTTCTTAGGAGAAATGGGATTAGATAATTAATTAAATTATCATTCCGTATAATCGGATTGAATTAAATTTTTTATTTTTTAAATAAAATTATTTATAAAAAATTAATAATATAATATAAATAATATTGTATTATATAAATTATATAAAAATAATAAATTAATTAATTAATATATATATATATAAATAAATATAACATAAATAATATAATAATTTATTATAAAAAAAAGATATTAAAATTTATTTATATAAAAAAATTAAAAAAAATTTTAATAACACAATTAATATATATTTATTTTATTTAATATATTTTTTATAATTTTTTTAATTAAATAAATTTATTAAAATAATTATACTTATAATAATTTAATTATTGATTAATTAAAAAATAATTAAATAAATAAATTTTATTATTAATATTTTTAAATTATTTTTAAACCATCAAAATAATTTAAAAAATATTTAAAAAATTATAAAATTAAA
>CANXYI010859330.1:0-17182 GCA_948208565.1 Hura crepitans
AAAATTGAATTCAATCATCAAGGCATGAAAATCAAGAAGAAGCCTCCTATGCATATAAAAGGATTTTTTTCTTTTATAGAATGAATTCAAAAATTATTTTGATTAAGCATAGAATTTTAAAATTATCCTAAATCAATATTAATCATATTAACATGATCTAAAAATAAACTAAAAATCAAAGAACCACTAAGAACATACATACACAAAAATCCAATTTTATGTATATTATAGCAAGTCAATAATTTTCAACTGAGCCTGACTCAGATACCATTGTTAATTTCCATAAGATATGCATAATGGAAAAATTAATTTCTTTGTTAAAACCAAACAAGCAAAGAGTCATTGAATAATTTAACACTTAACAATTAATAGAAAAATTAAGCAACATAAAATTTACTGTTAACTATGTAGCGATTCTTTTTCTTTAAATTCACCTTACTGGGTTGTCACAAACCATAGTGGTCCTCTTGAAAACACCTCAAGGTATCCGCATAAGAATTTCAATGAGAGAACTCTTAAATATCTATATGCTAGTAAGATTTTAAGGTGGGAAAAGAAGAGAAGAAAATAATTCACATTGATTCTTAGGAGGGTATAAGTAAAATTATGTTTGGTGGCTCTTCTTTATGGCTAATTTAATTTTAGCTATTTATACTACAAATAGCCTCTTTAAGTCAAATTTTTACATTTAAAAATCTAACCCAAAGCTTCTTTAAGGAGGCCTATGAAATGAGCCTTCTATTAGATTAGGTGCATGGCCAATTAATAGGCTTATATGCATAAAAAAATAAAGTCTACATTGTGCAACATTTTGAGACTCTTCTAAGGCTCATTTTAAGTATAATACAGGTTTGATTTATGATCCTTTTAACTCTTAATAGGTTAATAAAATTAGATTAATCATACACCCAAAATTAGCCTCTTAGGCCCTAGCCCTTTTAATGCTTAAAAAGCTCAAACTAAATCAACTGGGCTCTAAGCAAATTTTTTCTTTTATTCTTTGTTTCTTCTCATTTCAATGAAATCTAAATTGAGATTTTAAACACTTTAATTCTCATCTCAATTCTTTAAATGTGTGACCTTATGGGTTTTCGAAGCATGTTGGTAGTACACAGTGAATTATAGTCCTAATCCAACTAGGACTCTTATAGTTCAATCATATTCAATCCAAAATTAATTCCTAATCAATAATTCTTATGTTTACAAGTCATGAGAGGTGTGTAGCCACACACTAATACTACCCAAGTGTTGAAAAGTCAAGTGGTTTGATTGAACCTTCCATATATATTTACCATACAATTACTCTTTTCACCATACTTTATCTTATTTAGGCTTGAGTGTGGACTTATGTCAACTCAATACTTAATTAAGTATGTTAAACCCTAAATATGTTAATTATAATATTTACATCTTTATTCCCAAAAATGCCTTTATGAACCTTATTCACACTTACATTTCACTTTGGCCAAAGATTTTTGAGTATACATATTAGAATTATTTGATAAAATCTTCATTATATTTTAAAGGTGTAAATCCTTTGTCGATCACTCAACAATCTTCAAGTATCTCATGCTATATGTAAAAACACCAGAGATAAAATGTAGTACTTAACAATTAAGATAACCTTGGTGTTCCCAAGTTTGAAGATACTTGCACTACTAATATATGATGAAGTGCATTCACTAATATAGATTATGTATCCATGTGAAGATCTCATAATAGGCCTCCAGTATACTTGTTTCTCAAACATGCATCCATATGCTAACACTAGATATCATCATGTCTACAAATTGTGAGAACTACTGCTTGACCAAGTCAATGAGTATAACATTTGCTAGTCTATCCATATTAACAATGTCCTATCATATTAATACTATGACTAGGGATAATTTTGGTATTTTGTATTTGAATGTAATATGAATCCTACACCATTAACTCTTCATGATTTCCTTTGCATTGTAAAATAATACTAAGGACTTTATTGCAAAGTTTAAGACATATATAAAACAAATGAATTAACATAATCACTTTGTAATAATGAAATGAATTAACATAATTACTATGTAATAATAAATGCCTTCTTATTATAAATGAATGTTTAATATGAACAAAATATCCATATTACATAGGTGCTCTAGGGCATACAACTAACAAAATTTTCCATTAAGGACACATTCATCCAACTTCTCAAGCAATGGTACCCCTAAAGCATGCAATCCACTCATCTATGGTGGCAAATTTTTTTCTCATCTAATGCAATGATGATTTGGCAAATAGTAAGTCCATAGCTTTTTAGGAGGTTCAACAAGAAGTTTTAGTTTCTCCTGTAACCATATCTAAAAAAAGCTATTAGGTTGGAAATCCATGCATGGACCACCTAAGTAAAAGTTAAAAACCACTAGTGTGAACCCTCATAGGTGTACTAGGAAAATGTTATGGTAAAAAAACTGCTAGTTAAAAACCCTTATGAGTGTACTAAGTAATAGTAGGGTGTAAAAAATATCATAACTAAAGAAGAAGTGAGCATCTTAATATAGATTTAGAACTTTAAGCCTTCAAAGCATCCAACCCATAGTTGGTCTTAACAAGAATAAGGTAGAATGAGTTTCCTCCAAGCAATATTCCATCTAATACTTGACGCATCTTGTAATCACATGATGTATCATCTTTTGTTATTATCAAATAACTCTCTAGAATGCACAACAATATCCACTTAGCCTATTCTAAAGATATTAGAGTAAGGTGAATAGTGAATTTTAGGATAGATACCAAAGAGATATGATTAGCTATAAAAATAAGTTTTTGAATCATGGAAAGAGACATTCCTAGAGTTTGTACTAATTCCAAAGGGTATTGATGCTTAAAAGGAGGAATGACAATAGGGGAATCAAAAGAAATATCAAAAGCGATTATAGTATGAAACTCCTATAGTGCATGGGTAATTTCTTAATGGTTAAAATTAAAGACGTGGAAAATTGAGTCCCAATAATGAGCAGTAGTAGCTAAGAAATTAAAGTCTATTTTCGCTTTTCACTGAAATCTAGTAGCAAAAAAAAAATAGCAAAGATTTAAGAATCCTAGGTTACCTTGAAATTGAGAATTTAGGACAACTGAAAAGAAAAGGAGCACACTGTGTATTATTCATAGGCTTATTCGGCTTAATCTTAGTTGTATAAGGATTTGGTCATCCAAAACATGCTTAAAGTCTACAAAGACCTATTATCCAAAATTTTGACATCAAAGTTCGCACAAACTTCCCTAAACATGTCTACTCAAATCTTCTTAATGAATAATGTTCCATGGACCATATAGTTTGTACATACCTTAAAGAAAAAAAATACATCCTTTCTTGAGCAACATGAATGGGATGATTGCAAAAAAGACATACATCAATGGGGGCTAGTCACACTCATTTCTCTCCCTTTTAAAAGTATTCAAGATCACTTAATTAGTATTTTCTTGGGTTATCGCATCATCTTCCTTGAAGCTTGCAGTTTGAAGGATAGATCTAGTCATAAATTCACATTTTTTTCACTTCATGGATATATACATTTTTTAGATATTACTTGAATAAGGGTCATAAGAAAATTCCTTGAAGAAGCCTAAGCCTCACTGTTCATGGTTTAACACCTTATTCAAACTCAATTTACTGCCTAGAAAAGCCATCACTCAAGTTTGGAATCACTACTTAGAAAGGTCAAATGCAATTCATCACATGGAAGAGCCACCACTTAAAGGTTAAAATCACTTCTTCAAGAGGTCAAACTTAATTCATTGCTCAAAAGGGTCAAACTCAATAATACTTCAAGTAATGCATCTCAAGATGTGGGGAAAAAATGCTTTATAGGTAAGTATTTCTGAACAAATGTGTTACTTTGATGTGTACTATTATATTTGCATGTCATAACACATACCAAAGTGGAGACAATAGTAAGCACCATACTTTAAGCCTATGACGATAACTAAAGACAAGTCTAAGCAACAAGTTAAAAGAGAGAAAACCCAAATCCAAATTGACTAAGATAATAGTAGGTCTACATGGACCTAATATCAAAGAGTCCATATGGACTGACAAATAGCCATCCTAGAAGAACCAAGCCTATAGCTCATAATCCAACTAGAATTCCAAAGCCTTAAGTCTGCATGGACCTCTTTCCCATAGTGGGGTTCATATGGACTTTGTTTTAGAAAATCTGTCAAAATTTTATACCTCTTATCTAGTTTGGTTACTTGTATTCTGACAAAATTCCATTCACATAATAGTTGAGCCTTACCAACCACCACCAGAGGCCTATAAGTAGCCTTCTCATCCACTTATTAGGGGGGAGGAAAAAATCTAACGAAAATCTATTGAAATCACTCCCTAAAAAGAATTTATTAAAGATTCTTCTTTCATCTTGATTTGCTTAAAACTTAGCCAAAAGGTAAAACTTGAGGCCTTAATCTATCATTTTCAATTTACTTTGTCTTTTTAATTAACTTATGGTCTCTAAGGATTAACTGATATTTGAGGAGGTTCTTCATAATCCCTAGATCTACATAAAAGTAGGCTAATATGTGTATAACATTTTGTTTCATGTTTTAAATCATCTGTATATCAACTTGATCCTATTTACTATTTTATCCTGTATAAATAGTCCACACTTACCTCCTCTTATATAGGATCTATGGCTGTGCAGACATATTACTTGACATGTTATGTTTATTTGGTCTATTCAAACCTATATCTAATAATAGGATTATGCTATGTGATTATATCTTGTTTCTCATATGATCTTTTAATCATTATTTACTAAGAAATGATTTGTATTTCATTCATGAGTATAATTATTACATGTCATTTCATAGTATTGATTTTAGATTTATTATATTCTATTGGTTCTCATTATTAATGCATGTCTATGTGGATTAAGTTCTTAATTGTCTAAAAAAGTCCTGGTGGACCTCATGTCAGTGGGATTTAGGTCAATATAGACCTTTTGTGTTCTTTGTTACCTCAGCATATTTGGTCCATATGAACCCTTATGTTTGAAGACAATGTTCTATTGTAGTTTTGTTGTATGGTTGTTCATTAAAGCTATGTTATTCATTTTCTATAATAAACATGATTATTTATACCTAACATGTATGCTAATCTCATGTGATGATAGATGTGTTGTAAGGCCCTCACAGGCCACTATTATTATTACAAATTATTCTATTTTTGAGACGTGCAAGTTTTGATTGTTCATATAGAGAAAGAGGCCCACACGGATCTATTCTATAGAAAGCAAACAATCCACATAAACCAATGGCATAAATTCAATCAAGTCCATATGGATTTGAAGTTGTTATAAAAGAATAGATTTAATCTTTTCATTTTTTTAGTTGTATCTTCTTTTTTTTGTGCTTTCTTTTAAGGACTTTTTTTATTATTATTTTTGGGTTATAATATGTAGTTAAATCAGTCTCATTTTACACATAAAAACTAACCTCACAATAGTGATTTTTTACATAATTAATTAGAGTTTTTTTAATAAAATAGTTTTAATTTTTCATTAATAAAATTCATAAAATAAAAAATGTATTTTAATAAAGTCTAATATCCTAGAAATTATAGTTATGCAATTATCACCAATTTCTATGGAATTATGGATAATTGTTAGGTCACCAAAATGAATAAACCCTTTTTATGGATATACAATATTTTGAATATTTCATGCTTTATTAGTAAGGTAAGTATTTTAATTTACTGTTCCATATGTGTAAAGTTGTTATAGATGTTTCAAATTAATTTACTTCCTTGCATGAAATGGGATTAATAAAAAATTGGAATATAAAAGAGGTATATTATGAGGACATAAATAAGATCTGATTTCGAACCCTTTCTAGGCAAAAGATTAATAATCCTAGTGTTGAGCTAGGTGGCAACTCCATCATAACCCCCTCATCCCGCTCACATCATGAATCAATATGTAGAAGTGCATCATATTTATCCATTCATCATTCTTATACTTATCTCATCTAAGGAACATTATATAACTCAATAGCCCATCATACATACACACACACATTATTATAATTATTTTGTCAATCATGCATGCTACTTAGGCATGTGCACATTATACACATATCTTGCATTATGCTCTCATGTGTACATTAGAATCATCACTATCAATTAGGCATAATCAATATATGTGTAAAATGAATTCATGCATCACAATGCTTGGATCATGTATCATGACACATATAATGTAGTAATAAAAATAATGCATCTTACTAACTCTTTTATTTAGCCACCTTTAATCCATCTTTGACCATGTCTAGAGTTGAATATGTAACAAAAACCATGTTGATTGATATCCTTCAAGATATGGAGAAAAGATGACTAATGTATTGTCAGGCTTGCAAGATAAAAAAAGAAAATGTTCAAACCTTAACTTTAAACAATAAAGGGAAAAAAGTGGTCAATAAAGTAGACGATCGAGTATCTAATAAAGAGATCCAACTTGTTAAGCCTAAGTATAAAAAGGTTTTACCATCCAAGTATATTGATGAGGATTCTCTTAAAGTGCTGAATAAAAAGATAAAGGTCATGAGTTGCCTTGTGACTAGGGCAAGGACATTAACCCTAAAGATATCAACTTAAAGCATGATTACACTATGCTTTATAAGTTTAAGATGCTGGATTTGAGCAAGGTTGATGGTACTCTTAACCTAAGGGCTTATTTAAAGCAATATGTAATAGCTATAAGATCGACTAATCTCTTAGAAGCATAAATAGTGACCTTGTTCAATATGTCTCTAAATAGGTAAGCCTTAAATTGGTATCACAGCTTAAAAAAATGGGTGAAAGAGAAATTTTTAGATATGGCCCAAGCATTCAATAGGTAGTATGTGAATAATGTAAGAGCATAGGTTACCCTTAAAGATTTAGAGCTCATAAGACAAGAGCCCAATATGTCATTCTCAAAAGATTTAGACTAATAGAGGGCTAAGGTGTTGAAAATGAGAAACAAGCTTAAAGATATTGACCAAATCAAGATGTCCATTAGAAATACCAATAGTTATATGGATGTTGGGTGATTGCTATAAACATATAGAAACGGCTAAAAAACATAGCTATTGATCTTGAACTGGTATTTTAAAGTAAGGGATTAAAGAAAAATAAGGAAGTTAACTACCAAAATAATAGTAGTAATTCTAACCAAACTATAAATGTTAATGTGTTAGAAAACTTCACTTCTCTAACTTGGGAAAGCATGGTGCTTAAACAAGCTTATGAAAAAAAAGGTAAGCTTTAACTTTTACAACCCCAGCCTTGAATTGGTCCACCTCTAGTTACCCGTAAATATGATCAATATTATACTTATCACTAAAAGATGGGTTATCTCACTAATAAATGCACCACTCTTTATATTTATGATCTCATAGATGCTAAATAAATACATAATCTAGAAGACTATAACTCTACTACTTGATCATTTCTTTCTAATGATTTTTTGTAATGCTTATACTTTTTGTTTGTGACTTCTTTCATAAATGTTGAATTTTCTTATTTGTGCTATGTCTTTCTTTACGTGTTAGTGATTATCACATAAGATTTTTTACATTAAATTGCATAGAAATTAACCCATTTAACCTTGGCACAAATGGATAACCTTAAAAAATATAATAAAAACAAAAAAAAATATTAGCTTAATCCACATCATGGCAAGGCAATTGAAAATTTTCCAAAGAATGGCCCACAATTTCCAAGCTCAGTTCTAAGGTTCAAAGATTCAATCTTTCCTTGTAGTACATGAGAAATATCCATAAAGGTGATTTAAGAGATAATAAAAAAAAAAAGAAAAGAAAAAGTTTGAGGTCAATTACATCCAATCAAATACTTAAAGAAAGCTATCAAATTACATTATATCCTAGTCACTTTTTTGGAAGGCTAAAAATCCAAAAACATTGCCCAAAACTAAATATATTTTTCAAGTCATTTTCTTTTGAAGCTTGAGATAAAAACATATGGGAACTATCTTAAATATCTAATGCTTTAAACTCCTTCATTTGGTTCTCTTCATTCAAAAATGCAAGTTCAGCAAGCTCTAAAAGGTTTAAAAATTCCTTCATTCTTCAAAGTAAAAAAAATCAATCTTAACCACTAGCTTTCGATTCCTGTAAACATGGTGCCGTTATTCATACATGTGGAAAATCCTATTAGGCTAAGCAATCAAGAGCATATGCCTAAGCAAAAGTTAGGAATGTTGAGAGAAAATATTTAGTAAAAAAATCCTTAAGGTCCAAAGAGTTGATGTTTTATAAGAACTCAAGATACTATAGAGTATACGATTAGCACTTAGAAGAGCTACCTATTAATCCAAATGATAAGAAGCTTTTGATATTTACATCTATGCTCTATCAATTATGACAAAAACAATTCCATAAGCTTTAAGCCATAATAAACCCCAACATGAGCTTCAAGCTATATTAATCCCCTACATAAGCTTAAAGCCATGGCATGAATTTCAAATCATATCAAGCTAGAAAAAAACTATATAAATAACAAATTTAGATCCAATTGATCTGAGACAATGCAATGAGTTTCAAGAGCAAAAATATGGATAAAAAACTAAAGCCATTAACATTTGTGCCAAGTTTTAATGAATTTTGTTATGATGCCTAAAATGCTTTGTGATAATCATCATTATGTAAATTACCATCTAAAGAGAGATGTTTTATGAGTAAGCAAATCCTATCCATGTACTTATTCAAAAGCATCAAGGTTAGACTCACTTTTGAGAAAAGGAAAAAAATGCTAGCTAGTGTGAAAACCTTCTCTGGGAGGTGTATTAGGCAAAAGTTAGGGCATAGCCTACTATTGCAAAAACCTCCTTCAAGAGGCACATTAGGCAAAAGTTAAGGTATAATAGAAGTAAACACCTTAAAAAAAAGGATATTTGCACCTATTAGTCATTAGATAATCTTAGCTATGATTTTTCAAATATTAGCCAACTATTAAAAATTAATAACTCCAATGCAAACGGCTTAAATCCTCCTCTTCCTCTCTTAAAAAGTTAGCCTCAAACAAAGTAGGTTCAAACAACAAGCCTTCTAAAGTGCCTCTTGCCAACTCTCTCTAAAAAATGGATAAATGATTAGTATAGAACACATGTATTAGATTATAAGACCTAATACATTCATTTAGAAAGGATTAGGTACAACATGCTCATTCATCATACATTTATTCATACATTTATCTAAAGAGAATTAGGTGTAAACGTATAAATCAACATATTTATTAGGTGCAAACATGCATTAGCATTAGCACATTCATCATTCATTATCACCCATTCATACAAGCATATTCCACTTATGCATTTTAGATACAAACATACATAAAACATGCAGGCATACGCATTTCATTCATGCACACATGTACATGAACATACATATGTCTAGCTAGAATTTGGTATAAAATATTAGTATGCTCATCTATTCATTAATTAGACATTCATATTTGACTCATGCACTTAGTTATAAAGGACTTAAGATCTATACCTGATTAGACATGCATTTATTTACAAAGTAGGCATATACATTAATACATATACAGCACATATGCAAAAGTATTAATATTACAAATAAGTATGTATGTATATACATGTATATACACTCGCATACACATTTGTAGGTGACCATATATTGTAATGTCACAAATTTGCCCTTATAAGAATATGCACATACACATATAGACACACCATGAACATATGAACATATACATACACAAATCACCCTTGCATGAACATCACATAAATAAAGGATTCAAAGTCACATACATGCATAAGCATCCAAGCATCAATATACATTCATAAATGTCGACATTATGAGTACATGAACACACACGTATGTCAGTGCACATGCACCTAGGCATACATATGCACATGTGCACTTAAATTATCACTTTGAAAGGCCAATTGTTCATGTCCCTTCCTTCCGTGGCCGATGAAATTATAATAACCAAAGACTCAACCTAAATCTCACCTCTCAAGTCCTAAAAGATGAGAAGGAAATTAAAGGAATCTTAAGTCATTTCTATTCAATTACCCTAGAAAGAATGAGTTGGGCACCACAAGGTTGGTGTTGCGACCCAACCGAAGTTAGGATATACCTTGTAGGGCCAAAACCAAAGTGGTTTGAAACCCTACTTTTATTTATACCTCAAACTAATATATAATTTCACATTAAATTTATAATTTTATCTCTTTTCTTATATAGGTTTCAAGATCAAAATAAATTATTCAGTCATATAAAGAAATAATAAAATACACATATTTACAAACACAAATGAAATACATGAAATTAAAGAATAGCATACATCAAACTAGGTAATTGATTATTTTGAGAACTTTGGTTCTTGTATGCTAATTTTTAGAAAACAAGTTTTATTATTTGTCACTTTTATTATAGAAAAATCAAAAACCCATTTTATTAGGAAAACACCAATTGATTAGGTATAAAACACTTTGGTTATTTTTTATAACGTGTAAAAAATCTTTTTTTACCTATTACAACATTCATGGAATATACAAGGAAATATTAAGAATAAAATAAATTACATGGAAATTACATAAAATGCATTCTAAGCCAAAAAGAAAAAAAATTATATAGAAATTACATAAATACATTCTAACCAAAAGGAAATAAAAATTACATGAAAATTACCTAAAATACATTTTCACTAGTTATTTGATAGAAGGCTAGAAAGAAAGGTCAATTAATCTCTTAAAAGATTAAACAACTTGCACAACAATCAAACACAAAATTATTATGCGTAATGGAATAAAAAGATGAACAGAATAATAATAAAAAAATGTAAAATAAATAATTAAATAAATAAAACAACATAATATTAATAAAACGTAGGTAATAAGTTATCACATCTAATTAGTAGATAGATAAGAGAAATAAAATAAAATAAAGTCACCCACTTAACTAGTAAATGTATGAAAAAGAGAAAGAAAAGAAGAAGAAAAAGAAAATTTGGTTGATCCACCATGTATAATCGCCTTCAGGAATGATCTTCAATTAAACAGAGAGAAAAAGGGTAAGTAATTTTGAAAAAAAAACCTTTTAAAATCTAAAAAATAGTATTTGGAATTTTTTTTTTGTGCAAGTGTGCACTAAAAGAGTCGACCTCTTGGATTGACACAGGATTCGACTTATATACACAATTTTCAAAATTGAAAACAACCATTTTGGCTTTAAAAAATAGGTGTTTTGGTGAAAATGATTGTTTCCTATAGTGAAACTACCATTTGGAAAAAATGGCCATTTTACACAGCCTATTTTGGAGTTTATGGGGGACTCTTCCATGTGAAACGACACCATTTTGAGAGCCAAAAAGGCCATTTTAGTAAAGTCAAGCTGCCATTTTAACCTTTAAAATGGTCATTTTTAGTCAAGCCAAATGACCATTTTTAGGTGCTAGATGCTGTTTTGTTCCAAAATAGTGAAAATTAAAAGAATTTATTTTAACAAATTTTTTCAAAAATTTGACTCCATACCACTAGAGGCTTTACCTCTCGCACCCTTTTACTATTAATGTTAGGCATCAGGCTTAGGCCTATTGGCTCGAGCCCTTAGCCCACCACAAACACTTATTTTTCTCACATTTTGGGTCACAATGCAATCTTATTAGGCTGGGTTAAAGTCCATATCCAAGAGTTAACTATTTTTCTCAAGCTTTGTGAAGATATTAAATTTGGCAATAATATTTTTACTTATGAGAATTTATTTTGACTTTATTCATCATTAGGCAATCTAAATATAAGAGTCTTAGAACCTAATGTCTACACTAGCACTCAAATCATCTTAAAAGGGATATCACTTAAATTATCGCTTGGTGGGGCCAACTCAAATTGTCATACAATTTTCTAAAGCAATGGCACATTCATAATCAATGGGTTTTCACATCACTCAATGGGTAAGTGGCATTCATAATCGATGCAACTTATCTTCTAAACTTTTAATTTTTTAAAGTGATAAGCAATAGGTTTTCACTTCACTTATGGGGGCAAGTGGTATTTATAATTGATGTAGCTTACCTTTCAAATTTTCAGTTCTTTGAAGTGATAACACATTCATAATCGATGGGTTTTCACTTCACTCAGGGGGTAAATGACATTCACAATCTATATAGATTATCTTTTAAATTTTCAATGTTTCAAAGCGAAGACACATTCATAATTAATAGGTTTTAACTTATTTGGGAGGCAAGTGCCATTAATAATCAATAGATCCTATCTTTTAAATTTTTAGTTTTTCAAAGATATGACACATTCATAATCGATGGGTTTTCACTTCACCCGAAAGGTAAGTAGCATTTATAATTGGTATAGCTTATCTTTCAAATTTTCTAATTTTTTAAAGAGAGGATGCATTCATAATCGATGGTGACTTATTTTTAAACAAATTTTTAGGTATATTACAAAGTCTTATATTTTGATGTGCACTATTACACATTTTCATAGCACATACCAAAATAGAGGCAACTGTAAACACTTAGTTTTTGGGCCTATAATGATAGTCAGAGACAAGTATAAGCAACAAGATAAAGAGCTAAATCCTAGTTTGCATGAACTAATATGATAGCTAGTTCATATAGACCTACTAGCCATAGGTCTACAGGGACTAACAAATAGCCAGCCTAAAGAAATTGAGCCCTTAGCCCATGGTCCACTTGAACCATCAAGTCCAAAGTTTGCATAGATTTTATTTCCAAGCCATGGTCAATACAAATCTGAGTATGTAAAGCTTCTAAAATTCTAATCTTTTTCTTTGGAATCTGTTTCCTATTTTAGTTAAAATTCCTATTTAGCTAAATGGGAATAACTCACCAGAGCCTTATAAATACCCTTTTGATGAAACTAATTTGATATATTGAATCTACCTAAATAAACTATATCACCAAAATGATTTTATAAGTCTTAACCTTCACTTATAATTATAACTTTTTTCCAAACTACAACCTTTGTCTTATTACTTGGAGTTTTATCAACATCTAAACTTAAAGCCATTATTTTAATCTTATTTTCTTTACTTTAGTTGTTAAATAATGATCTCTAAGGATTAATTAGCTAAGTGAGGTGATTCTCTATAATTCCTATGCTAATTGTAGGAGTAGGTTACTACTGTTCTTGTTTGATTGCACGTTTTAGTCATTTTATAATTAATTTGATATTTTAGATCATTTCTATATAGACCTCTTTCATAAGGAGTTATTTTTTCACAGACTCATTAATTGGACCAAACCTTGTCATGAGGTCTATATGGACCTATTTTTTATTATAGTAATTGTGTGTTATTTGAACTATTATTAATTTTAATGGTAACATTAAAGATAATAAAGACTGTTTATACATACTCTATTGATATACATGATTATTCATATGTCATTGGTGTGTACTATTGTTATATGATATTATGTAATTATTAGGTCCTCATGAACCTCATGTTATGGTTCTAACCTTGTTGCTTAAGTTGTGCAAGTTTTGGTCATCCATATTAGACATGTGGTCAACATAAACATATATTAGGCATGCATTTAGTCCACACGAACCAAGTGAGGAGGTTTATATGAGTTTGTATAGAATTGATGACATTTATCCAGAGCTTATTTTCTTATTTACTTTATTTATTTTGGTTTATTTATTTTTATCTACCTTTTTTATTTTTAATGTAATAGGTAGTTTATTTAAACTCTTTTACCTATAAAATGACATCTCACTCTAAATATTTTTATATATAATTAACTTGGGGTTTTCTAATAAAATGGTTTTGATTTTCTTTAATAAAAGTCACCATAAAAATATATTTTAATGAAGGTCAATCTTTAAGAGATGGGAATTGGCTAATTACTACCAATTCCTATGGAATTATAAGTAATGTCAAGTCACTTTGCAAATAATAAAAAACCCCTTTTATGGATATACAATATTTTGTATATTATATGCTTTATTCATTATGAATGCTTTAATTATTGCAATTTACTTTACCTTATGTGTAAAATGTGATGGATGACTTAATTTATTTACTTGCTTGCGTGATATAAGATTAATAAATGTTAAAATGTAAAGAGGTATATTATAAGGCCATAAATAAGATATTAATTCTAAACCTTTCTAACCAAAAGATTTGTAAGTCTTAGTGTAGAGCCAAATGGCAACTCCATGAAAACTACCTCATTCCTTATAAATCAACTTATGTTAAGATAAGCAATTCAAGACTTTGTAAGAAGTGGCTCACAAAATTTACACTTAGTTTCTAGACATGAGACTTAATCTTTCCTTATAGTGCAAGAGAAATATCCTTAAAAGTGAGGCGAGAGTAAAAAATTGAAAAAACAAAGAAAAGAAAAGAGCGAAATTACAAGGTCTAGGGAAAATCAAGTTTAATATTAACAAAATCATAAAAAGTTCAAATTTCCACTCAAACACTCCTAGAATTCCAAACCCCTTTTCCTTAAAGAATTTTGCATCCACTTTCTAAAGCTTATAGGAATCCTTCTAAGCTTCTTTATTTCTTTTGTCTAAACATTATCAGTTAGCTTTAAAAATAGCAAAAACTCTTTAACCATTCTTTAAAAACTCTAAAGGGAAAGACTCAAAACTTCAATGCCCCAAGCATTTTTTTCTTCTAGACTATGATTACCCTCACTAATAAAATTACTACTTTTTAAAAAATAATGAATTTTACTAGGTTGATCAATCAAGGGAATAAGCCTAGGAAAAAGTTAGGGAGTTAAAAGAAAATAGTTAACCAAAAAATTTATGGATTGGCTAATAACAAAGATATCATTAATGCATTACTTAAAAAGATTAGGAGGAATGATATTTTGCATACAATTGGGGCATCAGGACTTAAGATATTAAAGGACATATGAAAATGAAATCAAGGCTATCACCTACTTAAGTTACCTATTTTTTCAAATGATAAAAAGCTCTATTAGTTTAATTTATAATATGAAAAGTCCCATGAAACTATATTAGTTCAAGTTAAGACATGAGAGCTCTAGCTTTACGGTTCTAATCGGTCTAATAATAGGATTGTAAATTTTAAGATGTAAAATATGGTGTTGATAGCTTCTAGCCATTCATTATAGTGTTATGTTCTCCCTTCTTACAACCTAATTCTACTTTTCTTCCATAATCACTTTTAATATAACCTTTCTCATGAACTTCTCAAATTCCTTAAAATCATCATTTTTATGAGTTAGAAATAATGCCCAAGTGAATTTTGTGTAGTTATCTACTATCACTAATATATAACCTTTTCCATTAATGTTTATGAGATAAATAGATGGAGAAGGTCTAAGGCATTCTTAATGGATATCTCCTTCTTAGATTTGAATAAAGATTTCCTAGTTAACATGCCTTTTGGCTATCCTTCTACAAGATTCTTTCTTAACCAACTTTTATATAGCATGAATGATAGCATGACCAAGTTTTTTTTTCCTATGTTATGCTTGGCTTAAGTCTTCTTATGTAATCAAACAAGTTTTTTCACTTTTCTATAGCTTCTTAAGGATATATGTTAATCTATACCTTATTAAAATAGTCCTTTTTATTTTAACATCTTCTACTCTATAGAAATATACTTAAAAGTTCATTGTTATATTTTTACCACAGAATTGGCTAATACTCAACAAGTTGAATTTTAAACATTTAACAAGTGAGACATCATAAAGGCAAGGTTAAAACCAAGTATTCCTATCCCAATGATTTTTTTCCTTTCTTATTATCGTTAAAATTAACTTTTATACCATCAATCTTAAGTTAACAACTATCTAAGTAACATTTTCCTAATTTGTTGTTCTTTAGACAAATTTGCATAGAAATTAAGTAGATTCAATTCCCCAATTTTCATAAGATCCATTATCTTTTTTTTTGTTTACAACATTATAACACTTAACATTTCCTAGACTAATAGGACTTGGAATTTGAACTCTACAATATATTACTAAAAAGATAAGAAAAAAATATGGATAAGCTAAGTAAAACAAAAAAAAAAAGGATTAAAAGAGGTGCTCGCTAGGTTGAAAACCCACAAAGGGATACATAGGCAAAAATTAGAGTAGACCACTCTAGATTAAAAACCCTTAAAGATTGTTTAGACAAAAATTAAAGGATAAGAGAAAATATTTAGTTGGAAAATCTAAAAGGACCAACTAATAATAAATGTACCTTTATGTGTAATGAAAAATAAAGAGTTATAGTACCATTCAGCCAAGGTATGATTCTTAGTAATCACTTTTTCTCTAATTGCATATGGTTAAATGATTTACTATCAGCAAATGAATAGCTTGCCCAAATCCTAACTCCCTTTATTCATCCTCACTAAATATTTCCTTTCTTAACCTAAAAAAAATCAAATGCACCTTTGCACCTTCACTTCTAAGAAACCAAAGTGTTTCTTGTAACAAGTATAAGAAAAGGGTGATTTCTCACTTCTAAGAAACCAAAGTGTTTCTTGTAACAAGTATAAGGAAAGGGTGATTTCAATAGCATTGTCTTGTACTTAAATATGTAAATATTAACACATCTAATAGATATGCACATAAGTTCATAAGATCCATAGCAAGAGTTTAACACATATGTATTCATTTACCTATAAACATGTATTATGTATAAACATGCACATCAGCACATTCATCATTTGTATACAACCATTCACACACTAGGTCTAGAAAAAATAAAGTATTTTTATTGGGGATGAGAGCAGTTTAGTGTTTAGGAGTCACCACCTAGCCTTTACACTATGACCTCTGATCTTTTATACCAAAAAGATTCGAAATTCAAATCTTATTTATGCCCCAATAATATGCCTTCTTTGTATATTATAACATTTATAAATCCTAGATCAAGCAAGCATGCATTATATTTAAAGCAGTTATGTTACTTTTTTATGTATAAGAAGTAAATTATAGCATGTTAAAGAATATGACAAGTTTATTGTACATCTAGTAAGTGGGTTATTGATTAGTTGTTATTTGACTTAACAATTACTCATAATTCCATAGGAACTGGTGGTAATTGCCCAGCTCTCATCTCTAGGAGATTGGCCTTTATTAAAATACATTTTTCATGTGAATTTTGATTGGAGAAAACTTAAAACCATTTTGTTTAAGAAAACACAAATTAATTAGTTAGAAAAC
>CANXYI010859426.1:0-11594 GCA_948208565.1 Hura crepitans
AAAAGGAGCTGTGGTTTGGCAAATAAAAATCAAAGTAGAGGACTAGTTTCGAACAGTCCAGAACCATGACCCAAAGGTAAGTTTTGAGCAATTCCTACCTTTCTCTTCTTCATTTTGGCTTCCAAATGATGTTAGGATGTACCTAAGACCTGTATATATATGTGTATAAGGGATTGGTGGCCATTAGATGCCAGCTTGGAGGTCACAGAGAAGGAGAAAGATTATCGTGGTTACTAGAATTGGGCTGCTAGCATAGATTTAGATAGGAATGACACATTCAAAGTGATTTGTAAGTGAACTTATAGCCTTTTCTTCTTGTGTACGGGTGCCTAGGTTAGTGAACTTTGAATTAGAATGGCTAGAATGATGTATGTAAGGTTGAATTCTTCCTTAGTGATTTTGGTTCTCTTGAGTTTTAGTGGAAAATGGCATGTTGTTTTAGGTAGTAGCATAATTGGCTTAAAATGCTTCCTGAAATTTGCTGCCTATAGTTGTGTGAGTGAGTAATTTGCTACCTAAATTGGATTTAAATTTTGTATGACATGCTAGGATGTGGATTAAGTGAATTTGGGTAAGAAAATCCCTATGGAATGTGTATGTTTGCTTATACCCATGAGCTATAATGAGTGGATTTAAGGAAATGTTGCATTGTATCTTAGCTAAATTGGCTTAGATTGGGATGTATATAACCACAAGTGAGACCATGGCATGTAATTATAATTGAATATGGTTATCATATGGAAAATAATAGAATTTAAGTCCATTTCCCCTATGTACCCGAGAACCATTCTTAGTGAATTTTGTGATAATGGCAAGTGCCTAATGAGAATTGCTTGAAATTAAGTATAATTGTGTTATGGCATATAAGTGTATATGAAATATGCCTAATTTTCTTGGAAAAATTGAGAGCATGTACTAGTGACATAGCTTATAAGGTAGCTTATAAAAGTATCTAACATGTACACTATTTTGGTTATGGCATTGGCTTATAATGACTATGTAAATTGAATCACACATGTGATATGTTATATCTTGAGAATGTGTCTTTGAATGGCATGTAATTAAGCTTATAGAAAATGTATTATAATGGCCCTAAAGTGAATAGTGTATATGGCCTAGAATAGTGCTTAAATGTGGCTTGAAATGAAATCTGAAAACTAGACCTTCATTTATGCCTGTGAGAGGCTAGAATTGAACTATATTTTGGCCATGGATTTGGCCCAGTTAGATATGGCATTTATGCCTAGATTTAGCCTAGTTAGAAATGGCATTTGTGCCTAGATTTGGCCATAGATTTGGCCTAGTTACAATTGGCCTTATGCCCATAAAAGTAATGGAAAGAGCCTTGAAAATTAAGCTAGATTTGGACTTAAATAGTCCCAAAAAGTGACTTTAAAAGTGGTCGAAATGACTTATAACTATCTAGTTAACCTTTACCTGAACCAAAAATGTCATTAGACCTGAAAGTTACTTTTCAAGTGGAAATGCCATGATAAATCATACCACAAGACACTTTGATTTTTTATCATAACAAACTAAAATTTTCTGATGGAATTTTACCTGGTAGAGCCAAAAAGTGGCTATACCAGTCTAAATAAAAAATTAGAGTATGAGTTAAAATTTTTATCTGTCTGTTTTTGAAACTTAAATATTATAAGAATATTTTTTGCCAATAAAAGAAGTTAAATTAAGCTACTTGGCCCATTGGTTAGACATCCACTATATGGGTTAACCATTCAACTTAGGGTTTTGCAACTGCTAGTTGTCTAATACTTAGATAATCAGTTATTTAGTGGCTGGAGTGGTCTACGGATTGATCTCTATTATGTCACCCAGTTATTGATGATTAATTATGGCTAGGGAGGCCTACAGGCTAATCCCCATTATGTCACACAGTTAGTTTTATTGTGTCTCAGGAGGCTATGGCTGATCTTCATTATGGCACACATGCCGATGTAGCTGCATAGGTCCATAATGGCGACCATTGCACCAATCTATTTTCCCTCTAGATCTAGTGTCTTAAAGTATTGTCTTCCTAGTCAAGCCAATGAATTAAGTTTAGAAATTAATTAGACTGATTATGAATATAAGAATTAAGCATAATTGAACAGTGTTTTCCATAGTGCAGGCTAAAGGGTATTTTAGACATTTTGCATAAATGTGCTGGATTAACTAATTAATGTCAGATATGCATGTTATGGACTAAATAATTATTTTAAATAATATATAAATGAGTTAATAAGACTATTCCAGGGCACATAAATACCCTAGGGAAATTAAGTTAAGCATATATGAATAACTTGTTCAGAGGAAGTAATAAAATATAGAAAATGGGTATTTCAGGAATATTTCATATATAAGCCAGTAAAGTAATTTTTGTCAAGCAAGCATGTTAAAAAGTAATAATACTCACTCAAAATGATTTATCTGAGTTAAATATGTTATGTTAGACCTAATGAATACCTTAGGGGTATTTTAGTAATTTGGCACCCTAATGAATAATTAAGTTATATAACGAAGTAAAAACATTCTTAACCTACTCAAATAAGTTAATGATAGTGTACCATTATTAAATTGTTTTAAGTTCACCACTGAGTATCTTGTATACTCAACGTACCGATTTTGGTGCGTAGGTACACAATAGCGGGACTTATCTCATAAAGTGTAATAACAGTGGTTTAGAGGATACAAGTGAAGACATTTGATATAATTATGGTACAGTTTAGGTATCCATGTACTTAGGTGGGAGTTAGGTAGAACTTGTATATAAGTTGTGAATATGTAATGTAAATTGAGTAATTATAACCTGCTAATGTAAATTAATTAATTATACATGTTCTTTGGTGAATGAATGATCATATGTGATATTAATGTTGATGTGAGCTTGAGGCTCTATATTTATGCTTGTTTTAACTATGGCCTAAGGCTTGAGTTTGATATGTGTTAGATGATGATGGTAGGATGAGAAAGGGGGACCAGATAGCTCCAAGTGTTGTGAATTATTTATTGAAGTGTTAAACAAGCTTGCGAAATATTTTTGGATAGAACCTGGGCAGCTGTTATGCTGCCGAATTTTTAGGTAATATCTAAGTGATGTCAATTTTCCTCAGTAACAGCTAAATCAGATTGATTCTAACTTAAATGGATTATAGGAACTAGTTGAAGTGGTTTTGGAGTAAGAGGGAATGATCTAAAGTGATACTAGTAAAAGTTAAATGAATGACTATGGGAGAAATTTTAGGATGGGTGACTTAGCGGGAAGTGCACCGCTTATTGCATTTCTTCAGGAATCTAATAGGGGGTGTCACAAGAGAAATTCAGCCATGGATAGGGTTTGGGGAGGAAATGTTGGCTAAAATAAATGAATATAATATTACTATTTAGGTATTTATAGGTGGAATGGATGGCTAAGATTAAAAGGAAAATATTACACATAGATGGTGGGATTTTTTCCATGCGTAATTCTTCTTAATATATCATTTAATCATTTTCCACCTTAATTATTCCTTTTTACACTTGGATGGCCAAGATCTTCCATGCTATTATTTGTTCCAATAGCTTATTTTGCTCTTTACACCAAAATTCCACCATATTTTCCATAATTATACATTTATTTCCCCTTTTTTTTTAATAGTTCCCATGTTGTAAAAATTTGAGTTACATGATTTTCATATTACTCAGATTATTTTAGTATCAAGATGTGCCAGTTTTAAATTTTTCTGAGCACATTTTCTGAATTTTTGGTTCAGCTCTGAATTATTTACTATTCACCCTTGATCATAACCTAAATTTCATTTTTTACTTTTAACCTCTTATATGACCTCAAATGCTTCTCAAATTCCACCATAATTCATTAAATAATTAATACTACCTTCTAGTATGTTCAACTTAAATTGGGCCTGAGATGCACTATTTATGGCTCGGTGTCACTATTCACCGAGGCCATTTCTCGAACCTCATTCTTTTCACATTTTCTTGCTCCTTACATGTCACTTTTATGTTTGCCATCCTTTTTCACATGTTCCACTCATCTTTGGGCCTCTAATTATTCATTTCTAATTTTTCCCTTAGTCATTTTGAGTATTTACCATTTTGCCTTTTGGTCCTTTTTTCCTCCATTGTTCACATCAAATAACTCTACTTGGTCTGTACATCCATTTTATTACCCACTTTTTCTTCTAATTCCAATTCTATCCTTAGAGAAAATCGGACCAAAAGTTGAGGTATGACATTAGTAGTCTTGAGTAGGTTCACTAACTCTAAAAAGTTGTCTAGATCTTGTTCATGTGATAGTTAAGCACAAATTATGCATAACTATTTGGAAAAAAAAGCTAGAACTAAGTCTATACTCAGTTCATGATCCATGATGAAGTAAGTCTATACTCAATTCATGATCCATTATAAAGCATAGAGTTATGAGTCTCTCAAATAGCTTATTTATCTTCAATGTGTGTTAAACCACTAAAGTTCCCTCTTGCATCACACAACGAAATAGAGATTTAGAGGCCTCAATCTCTCAGTCTTACTTTGCCCCTCAAAGAGTTCTTTGAAGTGATGCAACATGGTAGGAGCATCCATATGCTCATGCTACTTTTGAAGCTTAGGAGTCATAGATGTTGACATGATGTAGTGTGCAAAATCATCATCCTCCATATGTTTCAAATAAGCTAATTAATCATCAGCAGTAGTAGCATCACCTAGGACATATGGGATAAGCTGGTCTAGAAAATAAGTTATCTTCTCACATCTAAGGACTATCCTCATGTTTGAAACTAGTCCATAAAGTTAGGACCTATCAGCTTATTAGCATCCATTAAACCTTTCAAGTTTAGGTTGTGAGTGCTTATGGTGATGTTTATGTCATGTACTTATAAGTGAAGATTAAGAGTGACATGTCATATGTATGTCATTAACATGTATGCATGCAATTTTATGGTACGTTAAAGTCATGAAACACTCTTAATATTTTATTGTGAACCCATAGCCCTCAAACATGTATTTAGGAAAGCACTTTAGAAGCTTTCCTAGTGGGTCAATATCCACTAACTTTTTGAATCTGACCTTGAGTATGCTTAATAAGCCATTTTTAAATTTTAATAGTAGGTTCTCTAACTAATTGTACCAAGTGCAACACTAAATTATTAGGTCACCACACTTAATGCATGTGTATCATATGCATATTTCCCTAATTTTACCTCTAGTAAATATTAGCCTTGAGTATGCTTAACAAATGAATGCTACTAGTAAATAAACCTATTAATGATGTGTTAACTCATTAAATGTAGCATGACCTTGAGTATACTCAATAGCCCAATGCTAAAAAGAACTCTAATTCTAACTACATTAATGGAATGCTTGCAAGTCTTATATTATTTAAGAGATATCTTCCATTTAAGTCTCATCATTCACAATAAGCATGCTTTAGAATACACATGTATATAATTAATCTAATTAATCATGCATTTTATTTTAATCCAACTAAAATAAATGATCTAGTTATGGACTTTTACTACAATTGACTCACTTGAGCCTAACTTTAGGTAGTATGCATGAATTACAACTTAAAGAAAAATTAATAATAATGAAACTACTAATTATTACAAAAAATTTCTTACTTGGTCCTTGCTTTGACACCATCTTTCTTTCTTACTCTTTGCATCTTTTTTTACTAATCTAATTCCTATGTAATATAATTATAAAAATTATTTTAGAATAGAAAATCTCAAGTTACATTTGAGGTAAGTTAGATGAGAGGAGAAATACAATAGAGAAATAGAGCAAAACGTAGGATATGCAAGCCCTATTTGCCAAAATAAAAATCTATACAAATGAACAATCCAACTGGTTATTTAGTTCATAAGTAGTTATCACACCAAAACATACACCCCTATATGCAATTCTAATGCACATAAATAACTTGTAATATTTGGGTCCCATTTGATTGAATTTAGTTCAATTTAACAACTTCTTGTAAAATTACCATGCATGTATGCTTAGTTTTGTGAAATCCAAATATGGCAATTAATTTAAGTAATCCAATTATTTCAAACTAGTTCCATACTTAGACATCTTTTCTAATTTAGAAACAATTTTCAAAAGGAAAAAAATTTTCAATCTAATTGAAAAACAATTTTGGGATTTTCAGGTATATATGCTTGAAAACATTGGTTTTCTTCTAATTATTGGTCCAATTAATAAGTAATTTGTGATTCTTTAATCATTTAATTTAATTTATTAATTAAATTTACATCAATTTTGATAGCTATTCCAATAAAAATCTAGAAAAAAAATTAATTTGAATTATTCAAATTACACAATTCCAAAAATCTAATTTTTAGCATTTATCAATAAATTAATTTGCATTGTTTTATAAAATAATTGTATCACATGATTTTTGAATAATAATGGCAAATATGGACATATAAAATCACATATAATGATTAATAAAATTAATCCAAATTAATCAATCATATTGATCAACTTAAAATTAAAGTTATTGATCTTCACTGATAGCAAATACAGTATATGTTCATGTGATTGGTACAAAACTATGAATCAATTCATATGCAATCAATTTTAGGCATTCAAAAAATTCAAATTAACTTCATAATTATCTAATAATCACCAACAAATAGGTTTGAAATTGATAGAAGCAAAATCAAAATTAATAGCCATTAAAAAGCCTAGTAAGTCATCAAAGTTGTCAACAACCAATATTGTATTTAAATAATTCTTTTAATTATCAAATAAAATATAATTTTATTGATTAGATTCAAAATTAAATTTCAATCCTTATAAAACTAGAAAAAATAATTTGGGGCTGGAAAATTAAAAGAAAACATTTGAAATAAGTTGCCCTATTTATGTTGTTTTCTGCAATAGAAAAACAACATGAAAATCATGTACAACGAATTTTTTAATTACAAATGCCAGCTCTATAATTATATTTTATTCCCTTAGAAATTTAGAAAAAAATAATTTAGAGATGAAAAATTAAAAATCATACTAAACAAAAATTTTAAAATCTAGTCTATAAGTGTTGTCAAAACACAAATTTTATATTCAATTAATTCTTTTAATTATCAAATAAAATTCAAATTTTACTGACTAGATTCAGAAATAAATTCCAATCCCATAAGAATATAGAAAAATAATTTGGGGCTAAAAAATAAAAAAAAATTCAATTGAACCAAACAACATTATCAAAACGGACTAGAATAGTAAATTTGAACAATTTCAATTTCTTTAAGCATATAAAATCTCAAAAATTCAAAAAACTAGAAATTGTATTATTTTCAATCAAGTTTAATCTATATCTAATTAATAAAAAGATAATTAGCTAGAAAAAGTGTGACACCCTATACTAGATTGCCTAAGAAACCCCATAAGTGATGCACAAACTCCTAAGTCACCCATCATACTATTGGACATTAGCATCATTCATATAACTATCATTACTTGTGTCAATTTAGCTTACTTTGTTTCCAAATTCACTACTCATTGGTTTTATATCTCATTCAAGGGGTAATTATACAAAGGATGCTAATTCCAAGTAATTATAGGTCATACCCAAGAATTTGAGAAATTTCAACAGCATAACGGCTATCCAGCTTCCTATCCAAAAATTTTAAAAGCCTATTTAACACTTCTATAGACATTTCACAACTCTTGGACCCATCTGGTCCTCCATTCTCATCCAAACATCAACAACTATCACACAGCAAACATAGGCCTTAGGCCACAAATAAAAGCATGCATATATAGAGTCTCAAGCTTGCATCATCAACAAACATCATTCCTAAACATATATTCATAAGAAAAACATATAGAGCTATTTTATTTACATTAACAATTTATGCTTACTTATATACATCACATATATAGAGCTTAAATACATGTTTCTACCCACTTCCCACCTAGGTAAAAAGATATCAAAACTATACAACATTTACTTTATATTCCTTCACTAGTATCCTCTGAACTCTTATTAACATGCTTCACAAGGCAGGATTCTGCTCTTGAGTACCTGCGCACCAAAACAGGTACGTTGAGTATACGAGATACTCAGTGGTGAACTTAAAGTAATTAAATCATGGCATTATATCCTTTTTCATACCTATGTATTTTAATAACTGAGTTTACCTAATTATTTGATTCAATTTATATAACATGGTGCCAAATTACTAAAATACCCCTAAGTCATTTATAAGTAATGAAATAGCCTTTTTGACTCACATAAATTATTTAGAGTAGTTATTAATATTCATAGCATCCATACTTTACATGAATCAATTTATCTACTAACTTATGTGAAAATGACCAAAATACCCTTTGGTCTATATTTCATCAATTACTTAGGAAATATTATCCAATACTTAATTTAATTTACTAGCCCGACTAGGAAGATGACACTTAAAAACATTAGATCTAGAGGGAAAATGATAAAGTGTAGTGGTACCCATTCTGGACCTACATCGCTGCACCAGCATATGTGCCATAATGAAGATTAGCCCATAGCCTCTCCAGATAAAATTAAATAATATATGTGTGACATAATAGAGATTAACTCGTAGGTCTCTCCAGCCACAAATAAATATCATAAAAAATGTGACATAATGGAGATTAGCCCATAGGCCTCCCCAGCCATAAATAAGATCTCAACATCTACGTGACACAATAGAGATCAACCTATATACCTCTCCACCCACTAATAAAATTTACTGCCTGAACATTAGACAAATAACAGCTGTAAAAACCCTAAGTTGACCGGTCAATCCATCCAGTGGGTGTCTAACTAATGGGCCAAGTAGCTCATTTTAAGTTCATTTATTAACAAAAAATGTTCTTATAATATTTATATTCCAAAAATAGACAGTTATAAATTTTATCACACAATTTATTTTTTAGCCACTTTGGTATAGCCATATTTTGGCTCTATCGGGTAAAAATCCCAAAAAAATATTAAGTTCTATTATTACTAATATACAAGGTTTAATATGTTATAATTTATCATAGTATTAGTTCTCAAGCAACTAACACTTTTCTGTCCAATGACATTTTTGATTCAGGTAATGGTCAACTAGATAGTTATAGGTCATTTTGACCACTTTTCAAAAGACAATTCTAAGACTGTTTTAAGTCCAATTTTGACATAGTTATCAACATCTTATTAATCACATTCATAGGCCCAAAGCCAAAAAATATCTAGGCCACTTCCAAAGCCAAATAATAGGCACAGTTGCCATTCATACATATGTCTCAATTCTAGTCCCAAAGGCACAAGTGAATAGTCAAATTTCATTGTGCAGTTCAAGTTCCTTTTTAAGCCATTAATCTAAGCCATCAACATATGTTTTAGTTCGACCTTTTTAGTCATTTAAAGACACATTCTCAAAGTATATTTTATCTATCAATATGCCATATGCATTGTTCAATTTAAGGTCATTATAAGCCAATTATCTAGCCATTATAATTCACTTGCCTAACACTTTAATAAGCTTAAATTTCATGTCATAATGCCATTAACATGCTCTCGGGTGCCAAAGGAAAACAACACATAATTCCATTCCTTTTCACATTAGAACAATATTAATCCCCATATGTATGCCATGGACACAATTGCACACATACACACCCAATTTCAAGCCAATTTCCATATGTTACAAAGCATCACTCATATAACTCACTCATGGTAGCTCTCGGGTACAAACATGGAAGCTACAATTCATGGTGTTTTTCGATCACAATTACCATAATTCTTACTCTAGCATACCAAGAGATCCTTTATCCATATTTTAGTCATTATACATCCAAGCCAAGCATCCATAACCATCAAAATCAGCAAGTAAATAGAGATAAAATTTTAAGTTCTTTGAATCATGTCTCTCTAATTCACTAAGTCCTCACTTAATTAACATTCCCATTAAAAAATTATTTAAAAACTCAACCTATCAACCATCTTAAAACTATGGTTTATTACTTTAGGCACCTCTTTGCATGAAAGAAAGGCTTAAAGTTCACTTACTTGTGAGAGAAGCCCATTAAATCCCTAAGAACACCAATCTATCCAACATTAATAGTAACTCTCCTCTCCCTTTGTGGACTCTAATTTGCCCTCCACTTACCACAAACACCTCACACACATAATTACATAGGTGTTAGGCAGTTTCTAGCATCAAATGGTAGCCAAAAAACCTAAGGGAAGGAGGAAAATCAGCCAAGAACTCACTTAAGGGTCACTTCTCTAGACTGTCTAAACTAGTAAACTTTGATGATTTTTATCTCCCAATTAAGAAGTCCTTTTTGATTGTTTCTTTTTCTTTGTGGTGCCTAACAAATAAAATTGAATTTAGCAATTGGAATCACCTATTTTGGTGAGGAGATGAAAAAGTCATGGCCTGTTTGCTTCAGTTTTGGCATCGACAATAAGAAGGAAAAAGGGAGGAAGACAATCTTTCATTTCAAGTGGAAATCCACTTGTCAAGTGAGGTTTTCCACTTGGCATGAGGTGGGTCACACTTTGATATGTCAAGGGTGGTCCTAAAAATCTCGATTTTTTGGCAATCTTAAAAAATTCACAGTAATTCACTAGAACCTTAAAAAATTATGCCATTCATTTTGAAGTTCATATTTTAATCCCTCTAGTTACTCATAAATTTTCATGGCCAGATTCTATTGATAAGATAGTTTTCCAATTGCCTCGATTTATGTGCCAACCTCGAAAATTATGAGAATTTGCAAATGACCTTGAAATCCAAAAGTTCTTTCACCAATGGATCCAGTGGAACTTTTGAGCATCAGGATCCACTATTTTTGGGTCCGTCGAGGCACATCCCGAGTCAATCTCGGCCTAAAAAATTTTTATTGCACAGATGCATTCCTTATTGCTTAAAATGAATTATTGGTTTTGCTAAATTTTTAAATTTCAACTTTTTCATCAACTTAAAATCCCTCAAAGTTTCATGACTAGTGCCACTGCCTTGATCCATGTACAAGTGACCTGGTAACCCAAACACACTACCTAGACCCTATGGCACTATTCATGGAGCCTCAAATCATGGGCATTAAATTTCATCCCCTCTTAAGTAAATTTCATCCTCAAATTTACCTTAAATAAATAACTACGGATATTGGGCTTTCATAAACCCTTTCAGCTCCTAAGTAGCCTTTTTTTTGTATTGTGATGCCTTCATAGCACCTTTACTAGTGGTATGGATTTATTCTACAATTGCTTCACCTCCTGAGTTAAGATCTGGACTAGTTCCTCTTCATAACTCAAATCAAGTTGTACCTCGATATCCGACATTGAAATCATGTGTAAAGGATTTGATATATACCTCTTGAGCATAGAAACATTGAATACATTGTGAATCTACTGTAACTTAGGTGGTAATGCTAGCCTATATGCTAAAGGTCTGAACTCTCGATAATTTCATATGGCCTAATAAACCTGAGACTTAATTTCCCCTTTCTACCAAATCTCAATATTTTCTTCCAAGGAGAAACCTTCAAGAATACCTTTTAACAAACTACATATTCAATATATTTCCACTTCAGGTCAGCATATGATTTTTGTCTATCAACTGCTGCCTTCA
>CANXYI010859536.1:0-14619 GCA_948208565.1 Hura crepitans
AAATAAATGTCACCCTCGACACACCTAGCTCAAATAAATGTGGATATTGCTCCCACATATAAGCTTTGCTTTCCTAAGTAGCTTCTTCCATGTTGTGATGTCGCCATAAGACTTTCACCAACGGCATAGTCTTGTTCTGCAATTCCTTGACCTTTTTAGCTAGGATACCAATAGGTTCTTCACATGACAAGTCTGGTTGTATCTCCATTTCATCAGCAATCAATATATGTAAAGGGTTCAATTTATATCTTCTCAGCATCGAGACATGAAATAGTTCATGGATCTGCTGCAACTCTAGAGGTAAAGTTAGACTGTAAGCTAATGGACCCATATGTTCTATGATCTTATATGGTCTAATAAACCTCAACCTTAACTTTCCTTTCGTATCAAACCTTAACACCTTTTTCTATAGAGATACCTTAAGAAAAACTTTATCACAAACTTCATACTCAATATCTCTTCTTTTGAAATCTGTGTAGGATTTTTGTCTATCTAAAGTAGCCTTTAATCTTTCTCTGATGATCTTCACCTTCTCTTTAGCATCCTTAACCAAATTTGGTCCCATAAGCTTGTGCTCACTCAACTCACTCCAACATAAAGGAGTTCTATATCATCTCCCGTATACCTTGACTCATTTGGTAACTGTTGTTGTAAGTGAATTCTATCAATGATAAATATCTATCCCAACTGCCCTTAAACTCTATGGCACATGCTTAAAGCATATCCTCAAGAATCTGAATAATCCTCTTTGACTGACTACCCATCTATAGATAAAAAGCTGTGATAAAACTGAGTATAGTCCCTAAAGTATTCTAGAGCTTCCTCTAAAATCTTAATGTGAAATAGTGATATTTGTTTGAAATGATAGAAAAAGGCACTCCATAAAGCCTAACTATCTCATCAACGTATAGCTTTGCCAACCTCTCCATAGAGTAATCTTTTCTCACTAGAAAGAAATGAGTAAACTTGGTCATCTATCAACCACTACCCAAATAGTATCATTCTTATTTTTGGTCACTAGTAGTCCAATCACAAAGTCCATGATGATTCAATCCCATTTCCATTTAGGTATTGCTATGGGGTGTAACAAACTAAAAGGAACCTAATGCTCAGCCTTCACCTGCTGACAAGTGGGTCATCTAGTCATAAAATCAACTATGTCTCTCTTCATGCCTAGCCACTAATAGGCCATCTTTAAATCCTAGTACATCTTTGTATTACCCAGATGTGTTGCATATGGCACATTGTGTGCTTCTTATAGAATCTACTGCCTTAAGTCCTCTTTCTTTGGCACACATAGTCAGTCATGATAGTACCAATAATCATCTTCCTTAATCACAAATTTGGTAGACTTCCCCTTTTGAATCATACTTATGATACTTTAAAGTCTATGATTATCTTTTTGTGAATCCTTCATTGTTTGTATCAAGCTCGGCTTGACTTACAACTCAGCCAATAAACCACCATCATTTTGCAGCTTTAAACTAACATATATTACCTTTAAAGATGACATAAGCTTTCTACACAAGGCATCCATAACTTTATTAGCTTTCCTAGGATGGCAGTCAATAAGATAGTTGTAATCCTTAATGAACTCAATTTATCTCCTTTGCCTTAAGTTTAATTCCTTTTGCATCTGTGGATACTTCAGACTCTTATGGCTAGTGAAAACATAGCTCTTCTCTCTATATAGATAATGCCTCCATATCTTCAGAACAAACATAATAGATGTGAGCTCTAAATCATGTGTCGGGTAGTTTTTCATAGGAGGTTTTATTTGTCGAGAAGCATAGGCAACAACCTTACCATCTTATGCGAGTATACAACCCAACCCATTCAGTGAAGCATCACTATATATGGTTAACCCTTTCCCTATCACTAGCTAAACTAAAATTGGAGCCTCTTTCAACTTACTCTTGAGCTTATCAAAACTATCTTAGCACTTGCTGTCCTATTCAAACTTTACATCTTTCCTCAGAAGATGTGTCATAGGGGCCACAACTAAGGAAAACCCCTCGACAAATCTTCTATAATAGCCAACTAACCCCAAGAAACTCCTGATTTTAGCCATGTTCCATAGTGGTTTCCAGTCTATAACTACCTAAATCTTACTAGGATCAACACTTATACCTTCAATCGATGCTATATACCCCAAAAATGCTACTTCTTCTGACTAAAGCTCACACTTGCTAAGCTTTGCGTAGAGTTTTTCATCCCTTAAAATATATAAAGCCATCTGTAGATGCTTCTCATGCTCTTCTTAGTTCTTAGAATACATAACAATGTCATTTACGAAGACCACCACAAATTGATCTAGAAATAGCCTGAAGATCCCATTCACGAGGTCCATGAATGCCACCGATGCATCACTAGGAACTCATAGTGACTATATCTAATCCTAAAAGTTGTCCTATGTATGTTTTCCTCTTTTACTCTCAACTGATAATACCTAAATCTAAGATTAATCTTAAAGAAGACACTTGCCCCTCTAAGCTGATCAAAAAGATCATAGATCTATGGTAAAGGATACTTGTTCTTGATGGTGACTTTGTTCAATTGCCTATAATCCATGCAAAGTCTTAAAGAAGCATCATTCTTCTTGATAAACAGAACCGATGCACCCCATAGTGAAACACTCGATTTGATGAAACCCTTGTCTAGAAGCTTTTAGAACTGAATCTTCAATTCTCTCAACTCTGTATAAGACATTCTATATAGAGCTATGGAAACTAGCATTGTGTTTAGCATCACCTCAATCTCAAATTCTAACTCCTGTTCTAATGGTGAATCAGGTAACTCATTTGGGAAAACAACCCAAAACATGGCTACAATAAGAATCTAACTAACTTCTATCATTTCCTTTTTGGTGTCAACCACATAAACAAGATAGGCTTCATAACTCTTTTGCATCATCCTTCTAGCCACAGTTGCTGATACTACATTAGCCATACAATCTGACCTTTCAACTAAAACTATCACTTTTGATCCATCACTAGCTTGTAATGTGATCCTTTTCTTCTTGCAATCCAACATGGCATGATACATAGACAACCAGTCCATGTCTAAGATAAGATCGAACTCATTGAACAATAATTCAATGAGATCCACAGAGAAAACATGTCCTTGTATTGACAATGGACAGTCTCTATATACTTTGCTCACTATAACATATTGTCCTATAGGATTGCTTACCATTATGTCAAAGCCATGGTCATCTAGTTCTAAACCCTAATCTAAAACCCATGTAGTGTAGATATAAGAATGTGTGGACCCAGGGTCTATTAGTTCTAAAGTAGGTAAATCAAAGATGAGGAATGTACCCACTATAACATCAGTAGCCTCTACCTCTTCTCTAGCTCTTATAGCATACTATCTCACTGGAGCTCTACTCTCTATCTTGCCTTTTTAACTAGCCCTAACTCTACTTCTTATATCTCTCCTATCCTACTTCTGTGAAGGAACATATAGTTCATTAAGCAATCTTTCTAAAAATGATCTCTAGAGCCATAACTTTAGCAAGATCCTGGTATGAGTCTCCAACATACTCCTAGATGTCTCCTATGTCATATCTCACAAACGAGTGTCACAGCACTACCTGCAGTGATATAAAAGCACCCAAAGTCTGAGTCTATGCTCAGTTTATGTTCTAGAACCCTATCCTAACCACTATGATCAGTTTGACTACTTACCCTGATAATGTTTGGACTGACCACTCTTATGCTTCTTATCAGATGTATACCCAGAACTACCTTGCCTATGTCTAAAAGATCTTTTCTTGAAGCTATCTCGCTTCTGTTTTAGCTCATTCACCATCTCTGTAGTGTGACAGGCTGCCACCAAAGCTGTAAAGTCTTAGATCTTTATAGGAGCAACCGGTTGCATGAAATCTAAGTTCAATCCTTTCTCAAACTTCTTACTGTGGTCTTCTTCTGTGGTGACCACTGCCTTCGTATACCAGCTTAAGTGAGCAAATTCCTTCTCATACTCAGAGATTGTTCTATTCCTCTACTTGAGATTTATGAATTCTTAGTATTTCTAGTCTAGGCAATAATCAGTGACATACATTTCCTTGAATTCCTTTAAAAAGAAATCCCAAGTGATATCTGTAGTAGTCCTATATTCAGTGATTAATTCCTACCATTTTAATGCTTCTTCAGATAGTATTGAGGTGGCATATGCAGCATACTCATCTTGTGTGTTACACCCCTATTGGATTCTCAAAGAAACTTAATAAGCAGTGCACTTCCTGCTAGGTCACCCATCCTAAAATTTCTCCCAAGGTCATTCGTTGAACTTTCACTAATTTCTTTGGATCATGCTATCTGACTCTAAAACTGCTTTTATCAATTCCTATGGTCCATTTAGCTTAGGATCAATATGATCCACTCATTACAATGGAAACCTAATCACACTCAGGTGTTACCTAAAAATCCAACAGCATAACAGATGTCCGGGTTTTAACCTAAAATTTACATAAACCTATTAAACACTTCTATAAGCCATTCACAACACCTAGACCTATCTAGTCCCCTATATTTAGCCTAACATCAGCCAATGCATACATCAGAAATCAGGCCTCAAGCCATAGATAAAATATGCAAAAAATATAGAGCCTCAGGCTCATATCAACAGCATATATCACATAAGATCATACATTCCCAAAGAATATGTATAGAAATACTTAATTTTCATTACAGGTCATATTCAATTAGTTAATTTACAATTCCAGAGCTTAAATACATTTTCCTACCCATTCCCTACATAAGTACAATGGTATCTAAATGTACAATAATTTCATCCCAAAATCTTCACTTGTATCCTCTGAACCATTTTCATCATGCTTTACGAGGCAAGTCTCGCTGTTGTGTACTTGCGCACCAAAACTGGTATGCTGAGTATATAAGACACTTAATGGTGAACTTAAAGCAATTCAATTATGTGAGAATATTATAAATTTATTTGGCCAGTTTAAGAATAATTTTACTTGATTTTATAACTTAATTACACACTAGGGTGCCAATTTACTAAAATACCTCTAAGTTATTTTTAAAGTCTAAAACTGTACTTTTGACTCAGATAAATCATTTAAAGAGAGGACTATTAGTTTTTATAATGCATACTCTATAAGAATCACTTAATCCGTTTCATAGGTAAAAATTACTAAATACCCCTTTTACTATGCTTTTACTATTATCTGAGAAAAAAGTCCTTCAAATAAGCTTAAACTTCATCTTATATGTTTATTCTACTTATTACTTAACTTAATTCACTGTAACTGATCTGGCACATTGGAGCAAACTATACAAAATACCCTTTAGCTAGCCTTTTTAGTGAAACTTAGAAAATACTATTCCATTAGGCTAAATTTTTATAGTCATAACTAGTCTAATTATTTACTTAATTTAATTCTCTAGCTCAACTAGGAAGATGATACTTTAAGACACTAGATCTAGAGGGATAATAAACTAGTTTAGTAGTCCCTATTTTGGACCTACGCTGCTGCATCAACATGTGTGTCATAGTGGAGATTAGTCGTAGCCTCTTTAAACACAATAAAAGTAATTGTGTGGCAAAATAGAGATAGCCCGTAGGCCATCCCAACAACAAATGAATAACTGTGTGACATAATAGAGATTAACCCATAGGCCTCCCTAATCACAAATTATCAAGAACTGAATGACATCATAGAGATCCGTCCGTAGAACTCTCTAGCAAGCAATGAACTAGCAGCTACAAAACCCAAAGTTGACTGGTCAACCTATCCAGTGGGTGTCTAACCAATTGGCCAAGTTGCTTAATTTAACTTCATTTATTAGCCAAAATTATTTTTATAATATTTAAGTCTCAAAAATACACAGTTAAAAATTTTATCTAGTAATTTCAAATTTTATTCAAACTGTATAGCCACTTTTTGGCTCTACCGGGTAAAACTCCAAGATAATTTTTAAGTCTATTGTTGCCAAAACTCAAGGTGTCATATCTTATGAATTACCATGGCATTGTCACTTAAAAAGGTCATACTGTCTGGTCCAGTGACATTTGTGGTTCACTTAAAGGTCAACTGGATAGTTATAGATCATTTCGACCACCTTTTAAAGTCACTTTTCTGGGACCGTTTGAAGTCTAAATTAAGTGACTTTAAAAGGTGGTCGAAATGATCTATAACTATCCAGTGACATTTTTAAAGTTCTTTTCAGTATTTTACTAAGCACAAGGCCAACTCTAACTAGGACAAGTCCATGGTAAAAAATTTAGCCAATAAAGAAAAGTAAAACTAGGCCAATTCCATGGCCAAAATCTAGGCACAATGCCACTGTAACTGGGCTAATTCCATGGCCAAAATCTAGGCACAATTGCCATTCATATGCATAGTTCAACTTTAGCCTCTCAAGACATAACTAAGGTTCAAATTACTAAATTATTGGAGGTTACCTTTTTAAGTCATTATTCCAAACCTCAAACACATGTTTTCATCGAATTTTTCCTTAGCCATTTCAAGGCATATTTCAAGTGCATATTGTTACATTATTATGTCATATACTTGGCCAATTCTCTTAATAATTTCATGCCAACATGCCATACATAGCTATTGGGTACTTAAGAAAAATAGACTTAATTTCCATTCCTTGAGGCATAATAACATCATTCAATATTACATGCCATAAACTCAAATATGGGCAGAAACATCTCAATCTAAGCCATTATAACAAAGCACAAAACAACATCTTTAAAACTACCGATGGTAGCTCATAGCCACAAGCACAAATACACATTCCATGGTGAATTCCACACCCAAACTTTTATAAATCACACCCTATCATGCCAAGCATATTGTAAATTCATCTTAGGCAACAAAATTCTCATTCAAACTACCTTAGGCAACAAATTTTGGCAAGCATTTTTAAGCTAATTATGCAAACACTTAAGAATACACTTTTAATTCCATAAAAACTTTCAACTTAATTAACATTTTTAAAGAGGAATTGAAACCTAAAATTAACCATCTAGCCATCCAAATCCAAAATTCACTAGCCTAGGCATCTATACACATGAGAAAAAGGCTGAAAGTCCACTTAAATAACTCTTTGAAGGTGCCATCCTTACCAAGTCCATGTTGCCATAGTAACTTTGCCCTCTTTTTGTGAGCCTCTAAATGCCCTCCAATGGCCACCAATACCTGATACACACCACCATCCAGATGTTAGCTAGGATTTAGAATAAAAAATCACCCGAAAACCCCAAAAAATGAAGAAAATATAGCCATGAACTCACCTTACATATACTGTTCTGGATTGTTCTGAACCAGCCCCTTACTTTGATTTTTTTCTCCTAAACCATAGCTTTTTTTGGCTAGATTCTTTTTCCTCATGGTGTCTAACATATAGAGGAATTTTTAGCCACCAAAATTAGTCTATTTCGTCATTAGAACAAGAAGATATGGTCTATGGACTAAAGAGGAGGCGTCAACAACAGTGGGTAGAAGGGAGGAAATGAGCAAAATGAATTTTGTCATTTAACAAGTGGAAAATCCACTTGTCATGGCCCCTTAGCCACTTGGCATTACTATGGGCCCTATCTTAACACTTCAAAGCTGTCCCGATAATTCTTGAACTATCCTAATTTTTTAAAAAATTTTAAAAATTCATAAAAATTCCCTTAAAGCTCTAAAAATTACATTGTTTATTTTAAAATTCTTATTTTAATCCCCTCTACCTGCTCATAAATTTTCGTGGCCAAATTCCACTAATAGGGTAGTTTTTAAACTATCTCGATTTGTGTGCCAACGTTAAAAATTATGAGATTTCACAGAAGACCTCTGATTTAAAAAATTCTTTCACCATTGTACTCAGTGTGATTTTTTAGCTTCAGGGTCCACTATTTTTGCGTCCATCCAGACATATCTCGAGTCAGTCTTGACCCGAAAATTTTTTATTGCTCGATGGGTTGCTTATAGCTAGAAATGAATTGTTGGTTCTACTAAATTTTTAAATTTAGCCTTTTCATCATTTTAGAGCCCCTCAAAGTCTCATAACCCATGTCACTACCTTGATCCATGTGCAAGTGGTTTGGCACCCCGGGTGCACTCTCAGACCCTATAATACTATTCACGAAGCCTCGGGACACGAGTATTACATTTCTTCCCCTCTTAAGAAAATTTCATCCTTAAAATTACTTGAAGCAAATGAAGTAGAATACTGAGCTCCCATTTGCTCATTTGGCTCTCAAGTAACTTCCTCTGTACTTTTATATCTCTATAGCACTATAGTAGTGGTATGGATTCATCTCCATAGCTACCTCATTTCATAAGCCATACTCTACATTGTTTCTTTCCACACTAAACCATCTAGGAATAAATTCCCAATTAAAAATTTTTCATCTCAAAATGGCCATAAAATGATGAGACTTATGTATTTCTTTTCACATCTACAACTTAGATCCCTTGTACAAAATATATATGGTTTGTTCTGATGAGTTTACTACTTATTTACTGATAACTAAGAACCTGTGGTCTTCCCCTCTTCATCTTTGCTAATCATCTGAACCATTTACTTATCTCTCATCTAATTCTCTTCAATTTGTTATCTAAAATCTGACTTTACTTGCAACTCAGCCACTACTGCCTCATCTAGAATAACTGGTAACCTTACATTCATAATCTCTCTAAGTCACCATAAATTTCCCTATACTTAACATTTATCATTAGATTAGCTTTCACTGATAGGTAGTCAATCAAGCAATTATTATCCTAAATTAACTCTATGTAGCTTCTCTATCTCAGATCCCTTCTCCTGAGTACAGGAATATGTCAAGCTCTAATGATTTGTATATGTATAGTATTCCTCTTCATACTAATAATGCCATCATCTATTTCAACACAACCACTATGATAACTAGCCCCAAATCAAAGGTAAGATAATCCTTATCTTATGGCTTCAACTATCTCAAGGCACCAGCCACTACTTGTCCATTCAACATTAACACCTAACAAAGTATTTGGTAAAATATCATTACACATAATGAAGTCCTTACCCTATTCAAGTTGAATCAGGAAAGGAACCTCTGCCAACCTATTTTAACTTAGCAAAACTATCTTCTCATTGATTATCCCACATAATTCTTATACTCTTTTTAACTAGTCTAGTTAATGGAGTAACAATACTTGAAGTCCTCTTCTAACCCTTTGTAACATCAACTAAACCTAGTTATCTTAGTTACACTCCTAAAGGGTTCCAATTTCTAACACTGCCTCACCTTTACTAGGGCCAATTTTGACTCTCCCTATAGAACTACATTGTCCAAAGAAAAACTTCATTTGCCCAATTCACTGTTATTGTGTTGGGCATACGACTATCTTTCTTTCAGGGTCTGTATCACAACCCTTATGTGTTGTTCATACTCTTTCTGGTTCCCAAAGTACACCGAAAGATTATCCAGGAATACTATTACCACTGGCCTACATAAAATTAAAAGCTTTATCTATTGCAATCCATGAAACTTCTAAGGCATTAGTGAGCCATAATGACATCACCAAAGACTCAAAATGTCCCCATTGGGTCTTAGTAGCAATCTTAGTAATATCAGCTTCCCTAAATCTTTAGTTGATAATATCCAGAGCTCAGGTCAACTTTAAAAGAAAGAAGACTAGCCTCTCTCAAGTATCAAGAAGATCAACCACTAGAACAAGGGATATTGATCCTACACAATCACTCTGTGCAAATACCTTTTAGGCAATGCATAACCTGAGTAACCTATCTTTCTTTCTCATAGACAACTTAAACATTTACTGAGAAATTATATTGGGTTTGATAAAACCTTTATCACATAGATTTTATAGCTATACTCTCAGTGCTTTTATTTCCATAAATGCCCTCATTTGAAGAACATTAAACACTGGAGCAATACCAAGATACACCTCCACTTCAAAATCTAATTTTCTCTAAGATAATAAACCTGATGCTTAATAAGCAAATATTAGGGAATTGAGCTTTAACTGATAGATGTGCTAGATCAGAATTAAGCGAGTCTGATCAATACCATAGACCAAACATGTCTCTCTCCTCCTAAAAGAGTTTATTACATCTTGATAACAAGGGTAAAATTGTCCAAAGGATTTCTCTCACCATCCACTATCTCTAATAGTCTTCATACATTTTTGAGGGTCAACTTTCTATGGTCACCCTTAATCATAGCCTAATACTTATTGAGTCACTCCATCATAGAAGTAACTCAATGTATTAAAATATAACTTAGTCAAACCAATAACAATCCATGCCCCTAAATTACTAGAGGCATCTTTCATACACCCCTTCTGCAATCACACCCTACCCCGTAAGGCTATTAACTCAAATGTCCACATTAACTTGCTCAAGCCCTATCTGTCTATTCCATGCTGGTGCAGTGTATGCATAATAGACACTAAATCAAGGCTATCAAATTGAAGGTTGATACATTAATTAACAAAATATCAGTCATACCATCTAATACTATAGCCACTTTTTCAATCTCACTATACACTACCGGCTGAAGCACAAATCTTAATTGTAGCACTCTGACTAACACGTGAATCCTCTCTTTTAGTCTATTTCTAACCCCTACTATATATGTGTATGAGCATCCTCTATCCATCCCTGAGGACACTCTCTTTATGGTGGCTTCTAACACCATAATGGATACATTTTTCTCACTTGCCTCTTTTGCACTACTCCTAGTGCCTTTTCAAACCATAACCCCACATGGGTAGTCCACTCCTGGTACCCTCTTTAATACTGGGACCTGGACTGAAACTATACTTGTAACTAACCTTCACTCATTGCCTTACCAATTTTGTACTACACTGGGTTGTCCCATAGTGCTCTGCCTCTTTCTTTAAAAGAGGTCTCTCCTTATTGGTACCATTTTTTTCTATTATATGCAACTATTACTAATACTACCAAATCCCTCTTTTTGAGGTTTAGCTATATGTATCCTTGATTTTACATTTAGTCCTATATGGAATCTCTTATATTCTGTATATATGTCATTGAAAATAATTTCCTCAACATACTTTAGAAATCTAGTAAGATCTTCTCATATACAACTTTTCATTATACCAGGATAGGGTTTCTCCTACCTATTATTAGTCAGTCACCCTTGACTCTGGCTACTGAGTAGCATAACTGAGTTTAGAAGCTAATACAGTACTTGCTCTCTGTATACTATAGTTACCAAACTAATTAGTTTCATAGCCCCTCCTTCAGGCAATTAGAGCGATCATTTCTGTACTATAGAAGACTTTCTTTTTTTAGCCTCAGATAGCGTAATAGTTTAGATGAATTTAAAACTTAACTCTTTGATATCCAAACACTTTACCTAGGAATATTGAACCTTTGCTCTAATACCATCAAATGTGACACCCCATAATGGATTCCTGAAGAAACCTAATAAGCAACGCACTTCCCACTAGGTCACCCATCCTAAAATTTCACCCAAGTTCATTCATTTGACTTTCACTAATTTCTCTTCAGATCATGCTATCTGACTCCAAAACTTCTTCCGTCAGTTTCTATGGTTCGTTTAGCTTAGGATTAATATGATCTAGTCATTACAAAGGAAATCTAATCATGCTCAAGTGTAACCTAAAAATCTTGCAGCATAACAGTTGTTCGAGTCCTAACCTAAAATTTACATAAACCTATTAAACACTTCTACAAGCCATTCACAACACTTGGACCCATCTAGTTCCCTATATTTAACCTAACATTAGCTTATGCATACATCAAAACTCAAGCCTTAGGCCATAGATAAAATATGCAAAAAATATAGAGCCTCAGGCTCACATCAATAACATATATCACATAAGATCATACATTCTCGAAGAACACGTATAGAAATACTTAATTTCTATTACAGGTCATATTCACTGAGTTAATTTACATTTCTAGAGCTTAAATACATTTTCTTACCCATCCCACCTAAGTACATGGATATCTAAATGTAAAATAATTTCATCCCCAAATCTTCACATGTATCCTCTAAATCGTTGTTGTCACGCTTTATGAGGCAAGGCCCGCTATAGTGTACCTATGCACCAAAATCGGTATGCTGAGTACATGAGATACTCAGTGGTGAACTTAAAGCAATTTAATCATGTTAGAATATTATTAATTTATCTAGGCAGTTTCAGAGTAATTTTTACTTGATTTTATAACTTAATTTTATATTGGGGTGCTAATTTACTAAAAAGCCCCTAAGGTATTTTTAAAGTCTAAAACTATACTTTTGACTCAAATTAATCATTTAGAGGGAGGACTATTAGTTTTTAACATGTATACTCTATGAGAATCACTTAATCAGTTTCATAGGTGAAAATTACTAAAATGCCCCTTTTATAGTGCGTTTATTACTATATAAGAAAAAGTCCTTCAAATAAGCTTAAACTTTATCTTATATGTTTATTCTGCTTATTACTAAAATTAATTCACTGTAACTGATCTGGTATATTAGTGCAAACTATTCAAAATACCCTTTAGCTTGCCTTTTCTATGAAACTTAGAAAATATTATCCCATTAGGATTAATTTTTATACTCATAATCAGTCTAATTATTTACTTAATTTAGTTCTTTAGCCTGACTAGGAAGATGACACTTTAAGACACTAGATCTAAAGAGATAATAAACTAATGCAGTGGTCCCCATTCTAGACTGATGTTGCTGCACCGACTTGTGTGCCATAATGGAGATTAGTTGTAGCCTCCCCAGAAACAATAAAAGTAACTGTGTGGCATAATGGAGATCAGCCCATGGGCCTCCCTAACCATAAATGTATAACTATATGACATAATGAAGATCAGCCTATAGGCCTCCCTAATCACAAAGTATCAAGAACTAGATGACATCATAGAGATCAATCTGTAGACCTCTCTAGCCACTAATGAATACCATTAATAACTAGGGGACATAATAGAGATCATTCTGTAGACTGCTCTAGCCACTAATGAACTAGTAGTTGCAAAAGCCTAAGTTGACTAGTCAACCCATCTAATGGGTGTCTAACTAAGGGGCCAAGTAGCTTAATTTTACTTCATTTATTAGAAAAAATTATTCTTATAATATTTAAGTATAGAAAATAGATAGTTAAAAATTTTATCATGCACTTTAAAATTTTATTCAGACTCGTATAGCCACTTTTTGCTCTACTAGGCAAAATTCCAACATAATTTTTAAGTCTGTTGTCACCAAAACTCAATGTGTCATGTCTTATGAATTATAATGGATTTTTACTTAAGAATGCAATACTTTCTAGTCTAGTGACATTTTTGGTTTAAGTAGAGGTCAACTAGACAGTTATAGGTCATTTCAACCACCTTTTAAAGTCACTTTTTTAGGACTATTTTAAGTCCAAATTAAGCTCAGTTTTTAAGGTTATTTTTTAGTATTTTATTAGGCAAAAGGCCAACTAGGCAATAAAGCCAACTGAAACTGGGCCAATTCTATGGCCAAAATATAGGCACAATTGTCATTCATATGCATAATTCAACTTTAGCCTCTTAAGGTATAACTAAGGTTCAAATTACTAACTTATTGGAGGTTACCTTTTTAAGTCATTATTCGAAACCTTAAACACATGTTTTAGTCCAATTTTTCCTTAGCCATTTCAAGGCACATTTTAAGTGTATATTGTTACATTATTATGTCATATACTTGGTCAATTCTCTTAATCAATTCATGCCAACATACCATACATAGCTCATAGGTACTTAAGAAAGATAGACATAATTTCCATTCCTTAAGGCATAATAACATCATTCAATCCAAATTACATACCATGAAATCAAATATAGGTATAAATATATCAATCTAAGACATTATAACAAAAGCACAAAACAACAACTCTAAAACTACCCATGGTAGCTCACGGCCAAAACTAGAAATAAACATTCCATGGTGAATTCCACCCCCTAACTTTCATAAATCACACCATAGTATGCCAAGCATATTGTAAATTCATATTAGGTAGCAAAATTCTCATTAAAACAACCTTAGGCATAAATTTCGACAAGCTTTTTTAAGCCAATTCTGTAAAAACTTAAGAATACACTTTCAATTCAACAAAACTTTCAACTTAATCAACATTTCTAAAGATGAATTGAAACTTAAACTTAACCATCCAACTATCCAAATCCCAAATTCACTAGCTTAGGCTCCCGTACACTTGAGAAAAAGGCTGAAAGTCCACTTACATAACTCTTTAAAGGTGCCATCCTTACCAAGTCCATGCTGCTAGCCTCATTTCCAATAGCCATGGTAACTTTTGCCTCTTTGTGAGCCTTCAATGGCCATCAATCCCTTATACACACCACTATATAGATGTTAGCTAGGATTTGGAATCAAAAATACCTAAAAACCCCAAGAAATGAAGAAAATACATCCAAGATCTCACCTTACATGCACTGTTCCGGGCTGTTTTGAACTAGCCCCATTCTTTGATTTCTTTCTCCCAAACCACAGCTCTTTTTAGCCTCATTCTTTCTCCTTGTGGTGACTAACATCTAGAGGAATTTTTAGCCATTAGGATTAGCCTATTTAGTCACTAGAGCAGGAAGATATAGCCTGTGGACTAAAAAGGTGGTGAAGGCAACA
>CANXYI010859566.1:0-10009 GCA_948208565.1 Hura crepitans
TATATATATATATAGCTAAAGAAACAAGACCATAAATTAAAAGTCGTCTAACAAAAATAGTAAAAATTTAGATGAAATAATAATGACATAAAGAATATAAGATTATATTTAAATAATTAAGATTTAATATATATAATTAAATAATCCTAAGTTCTTAAAATAAAGGATAATTCTAGAAATTAACATTGATGAGGAAATATTGATCTATGGAATTAGAAAACATATTTAAAAAATTTATTGTTGCACATTTATATGATTAAAGGATTCTAAATTCATAATATAGAAAGTGCATGTTGCATGATAAAATGGATAACAAAATGTGTAACAAAATGGAAATTTAATTAAGAGTAAAACTTAAGAATTTATATCAAAGAAATAAGACGAATTAAATAAAGGAGGTAGTAAATGGTGAATTAGTAAATCTACAAGTATAAGTTAAAAAGAATTAAATATATTGCATATATGTTAGAAAAGGATTAGATTAAATTCATTAGAAATATATGGAAAGAACATATATAAGAATACATGTGTAAATAAGAACGAATGAATAATATATGACATGAATAGTAATACTTGCATATAATGATATATGGTAAATGAACAAAAATGTATATAAGAAATAAATTAAGGAAGTAAATGAGTAAAAGGATACATTGAGAAAATGATAAATCATATGTAAATAAAAGACTTCAAACTATACATAAACATGTACATGAAAGAAAGATTAAATTTGGTAAATTTAATTTTTAAGATGCCTTGATAATCTAGGTAGTTACATGCTAGGATAAGTTGATTAGTCAACTAGAGAGTACTTGATTAGCACTTTGATGCTTATATGGCTATAAGGGAGAATTTCTCCCTTACATGTTATGCGGATACTTGGGCATGTTGTGCCTTACATGTTACACTGATATTTTAGGCACATAGTGTCTTACATATTACTTGTTATATAGACACTTTGGTGTCTTACATATTGCATGTCATATTACCTTGGCATGGATAATTGTATAGGATTATTAGAGGCAAAAGGCAATATAAAAGGATACAAGATAATTGATGGAAAGACAAATAGTGAAATTTACATAAATAAATTAAATACAAGAAAGATTTCAATGTTCCAAATTTTCAATAAATATATTACACGAAATAAAAACCAGTGCAAAATGAATAAGTTACACTAATAAAAGATATTATAAAGATAATTACATAATGAATAAACAAAATTTAAATGTAAATGAGATTCAAATGTTAAATCATAGTCTAAGAATCCTTAGAGGAATAAAGTTATATTGAGAATAAATGGTAAAGTCACCTAATGAGACATTATAAATGAATCTGATTGACAATTGTTTATACATGAATATATATGAACAAAGAGAAGAGATACAAGTTATAGTCACATGAAAATAATACAAATAGATTCACATGAAATATCATAAAGAGAATATTTATAGTGGAATTTATCGAATAAAGTTGCAATAAAGATTACAAAAGAATATTATATGTAATTATAAGTACATATAGTTGTGAACTTATGCATAAGACACTATAAGAGATAGATAAATAATTGCCTATAGGACTTAAATAGTTAATTAACAATATTTGTAGGTGACATATATATATGTTGCTAAAGTACATGTAATGGATAAAAGAAGATATAAGGACCAGGAAAAGTCTATATATGGAAATATCAAACAATTATATGCTTAACATTTAGAATACTAAAATAATATAAATGCATATGAAGTAATAGAATAAAAAAGAATATTGAATATAAAACTAAACGGTAGATTATGTATATTATTATTTGTAATTGTACAAGATAGAAGTAGTGCAACTTAAATGTGTCAATTATGAGATATAGAAATGAATATACAAAAAGATATAAAAAAACATGAACAAGATATGAATAAAAGTATATGAATACAACATATAAGTAATAAGAGTAGATGAATAGAGGAAATAAGTAACAAACAAGATTCATTATAAGACATAAACACTAATCATATGCATAAGTTAGATGTTAACTAAATGAATTAGATGTGACACACTAATAAAGTTATTGAAATTAATTATAAAGAACATACTAGCATAATTTATAGTAGTAGAATACATCACTAAGCATTTTTCATAGCATATTGGCTTTTTGCTAATGTATATGTTATAGATTAGGCTAAGCAAAGTAACAGATCAAGTCATAGTAATGATTGGAGTTCACACGCTAAACATATAGGTAAGAAAAGTGCATCATAAGCATCCTTGCTATCTAAAGTGTTCTTGCATATGCTATTATGTAAATATTGTATAAACATTTTGATATGAATAATAGCTTTAATTGTTATGTTAACAAATATGAGTTTTGTATACAAAAGTTATATCGAATGATGGTTCAAATGTTATAAATGTTTACATGACATTAAAATGTATGTGTTAGATGATATGAATAATATGATTATGTTTGATAAATGTCAACTGTATGTAAATTAATATGTGAATCATACTAGAATTACTACACCAAAATAGCTAAATATTGGATTTTGATAAATGATAAAGTAATAGTAACTGAACTAGCAGTGTAGTATCCTATACTTAAACCGGTACATCAATTGGGTATAAAGGTGTTAAAAGCTACATTAAAACATTTTCAAAGATGAATCAATTATCAAGACTTGTTAAGGGTAATCTATCCTACCTAAAGAATTATGGACTAAATTAATCACATCATATTAATTCAATTGGAAACTCACGTTAAACTCAATAACCCTATATTAGGAATTAATATTCAAAATCACCCTAACTTTATTTTAGAAAATCACTGGTTAATTTGCATAAATTGAGTTAATAGAATTATCTTTCTAAAAATAATCCATTAATCCCTAAGTTCAATTCATATAATCATTCCAAAAATATATAAATTGAGCCTAGTCATTAATATACCTAAATATCATGCACAAACTTAAATCAATATTCATACACTCAATTAGATATTCCAACAACAATCAAGTAATAAATAATCAATTGTTATTCATCTAAGCATGAGGCACAAGGTAAAAGAAATAAACTGAATTATTCTGTAGTTTAATAAATCAATCATCCATAATTAGTTTAGAGATCTAATAATCCCTTAATAAAAGAAGAATTTACTCAAAAAATATTGAAGTTAAGTGATTAAAAGTAAGAGAAAAACCATGCTATAAATTTTGAGAAGAAAATCAGTCTAAAAATTAACTCCTTAATGATTGATTTTCATAAAATCCTTTAGTCAATTGCTCAATAGAATGGCTAAAGAATTAAAAGAATGGGAAAATCCATTAAATTCAAAGTGTTTTACAAGTTTTTCTCTCTTCTTTTTCATATTTTTTTGCATTATTTAGAGTAGTTCCCATTTTTCTCCACAATCCTCTCTCATTTTCTTCAATAAAATCTCTTTTCAAATTAATTTATTTGTAACATCCTTTACCCATTCCATGAGAAAACATAAAATATTGATAGCACATCCAAAAAACTTAACAAAACATACAAATATAATATATATAAACACATGAAAAGGTGAACAAAAAAATTTTGTTTTATGTATCTTTAATGAAAACATTAGTACTTTACAAGCTAAATGATTATACTTCTTTAAAACATTTCATAAGTGTTGCTAAAATCCAATAGCATAACAATTATTTAAGGCACAACCTTAAAATTTCACCTCTAAGGAAAACACTTCAAATAACTCATATACATCCTAACCTCTTTTAAAACCTCAATCTCTATGAAAAAAATCACCATACAAAAATTCATGCTCTAAAATGTGCAGTCACAGGCCAAACTATAACATCAACTCAAAATTTCCATAAGTCACACATATGTGCACACATAACACACACAATAACTATATTCACTAATCAAATCATTAGTATTAGATATAGAACATTGTTATTTTAGTAATTAGTACAAGATAAAACATTATATCTATACAAGAATTGAGCAATCATTTATACAATAAACTCTAATCAATAAGAAGATTAAAAGAACTCTCTCTCTCTCTTTCTCTCTTATATGGTTTCATTTATCTATACATTCTAATGTAGTATCCAACTCTACCCTTTTCCTTTATCATCTCTAAGCTTAAACTTACATGAACAAAAAACCCCATGCTCAATGGTGCATATCCTAGTCCAAATGACTAATCACTAGTTATCTTCACTAGTTATATAAATATAAATATATAAGCTGCTTAATAGTAACATTAAAATTTATTCATATATTACTTATACATGATTAACATAGTTCATATATGTATTAGACAATTTCCTTTCATGCATATAATTATTTTCTCATTTCATTTAATTATAGAAATGGCATGTTTCATAAAACATGGATCATATAGATCATGAATATAGATTATGACATACTTTTAGCATTGCATGTAGCATTTAGCAAGCATGTGTATGACCTTAGCATTATATATATATTAGTCCATGAATCCACTAATTTATGATAATAAATACTTAATAACATTATTATAGTTTTCCCCTAAATCATAAAAATTTGCTTTTAAAAATTTTCATATGGCATTCATTATAGCCCATTTCTTCCTAAAATTATATTATTGCCTAGATAAAGACTAATATAGAAATTCATATGAACTGCTGACTAAAATACAGTGCCTAAAGGAACAGACTATGCCACCAAAAGTTACAAAATTGTGGTATATGAAAGCACAAGGGTTGAAACTAGTACCACTGAAGTAATACAATAACTATGGGAGATCTATAGGTGTCCTACATTTGGCATGCCAAACTATCCTATAGCCATCTATTTCTAGGTAGAAATGGGATTAAAACTTTACTATATTGTATTCTTTGTATCTTTATATGTAACATGTAAACATACCTATTCATATCACTATTCTTGTATACTTGCAAATGCCTTACTTTGAGGACTAATGATGATAATTGGATATAGGTCCATGTTGCAAGACAAAGAAGCCTAAACCCAAGTTTGCTTGGACTTTTTATGAACTAACTTGAGCTTATATCCGCATGAACCAACCCATGGTCGAATCACAACTATATCCGTATGAACTCTCGCTAGGCCATTAGGATTAGAAAGGCCCATGGCCTATAGGCCATTTAGGCATCTTAAAGCCCTAGTCCAAATAAACTTTGGTCTTATAAGATAAGGTCCACATAAACCTAACAATAAAAAGCTTCTAAAATATTAGTCTTCCTATTTATACTTTGATTCCTCATCTTATTAGAATTTCCTTCCCCTTAGATGGGAATACTACCTTGAAACACTATAAATACCCTTATTATCAACCTATTTCAAGCATTTAAAATCTAAACAGCAAAACCTAAAATCTATACCCAACTCTAAGATTTTAGAGTGCTAAACTTCAAAGCAAGATTCAATTTACTGATCCTATAACCATTACCAAATAATCTTTTCTTCTAAAACTCTACGTTTAGTCTTATAGTTTGGTGCCATTATCAAGGTAAGTTTTGAGGCCACTTTTATCATATAAACTCACTCTCTTCTTTAATTTCAATAATCTCTAAGGATTAATTGGCTAAGTGAGGTGGTCCTTTATAATCCCCACATCAATTATAGGAGGGAGATAATAACTTATCATGTATACACACTTATATTGAAATCCTAATATTCAATATGTATGTTGTTTATAATCTAGAAATGATATTGAGTCCATATGGACTCCCTTTCGCAAGGACTGGTAGTCTGCACATATATGTATAATGAGTAATTGCATAATTAATAAAGCATAATGTATAGTTTCTTAATGTATCACCATGTGAGTATTAGATAAAGGTTTAAAGTATTATTATGCCAATAATTGCCATAGATATAAATTGTGGTAATTCTACTATTAAAAGATAATTCTTTAATCACACCATTTGTTAACATTATTCTTGACGTTAGCATAAACTTTTATCACAACGGGTTTTTCATCCATACGGATTTGTATCTTTTATTTTTATGTAATTAATATCCATACATATTTGTAAAGCCTCTAGGATTACTGTATTTCATATAAAATTTCAATAATCACTTTTATGAATTGATGTCATATGGTGGACATTTGTTTACAAAATTTGAGGTTCTTTGGGATTGTGTATTATTGTTTTAATTGTGTTATTTGAATAGATGTTAGCTAGAGACTTATTTTTGAGATAGGTCTAAGTGGACCAATTATCACCCTTATTATGACATCCACACACACTTACCTTGGGAGATATTAAAGTCTGCATGGACTTGACGACATGGAAATGGAGCTATTTTGGGTCTTTTGTTTTGTACCTTTTACTTCTTTTGCTCATTTTGGGTTAGAATAGTTAGTTTTAGTGAATTTTTTTTTTACATTAAAAGTCTAAATTCACATCAATGATTTTTATGTATAATTAATTGGTCTTTTCATAATAAAATGGTTTCAAATTTTCCTTAATAAAAGTCACATAAAAATGTATTTAAATAAAGGCCAATCTTCTAGAGATGGGAGTTAGGCAATTACTGCTAATTCTTATGGAATTATGGGTAATTGTTAGGTCAAATAATGATTAATAAATTACTTATTTTATGAATGTACAATATTTTGTATATTTATGCTTGGTTTCTTATGTATATCAATTATTGTGCTTTACTTCCCTTATGTGTAAAGGTGATATATATGCTTTTAATTTTTTTTGCTTGCTTAAATGATACAGGATTGATAAAGATTAGAATATAAAGAAAGGAATATTATAAGGGCATTAATTAGATTTTATTTCGAACCCTTCTTAAGTAAAGATTAGTGGTCCTAATGTAGAGCCAGGTGGCGACTCTTAACACTAATCGCCTCATCCCTAGTACATAAAATCTATAATACCTTTTTTTTGTACTTTGTACATGATTATGGAAACTATATATATAATTATAGCATATGCTTACATATCATCTTATCAACCGTGTATGTCATCAATTCATATATTATACATACTTTCATATAATTGTGCAAGTTATCAATCACATAAATTATATATGATATTTGCATCCCTCTTTTTCAAGGTTGGCCAACCCAAAATGACCAAAGGCTCAACCTAAATCTCACTCCTCAAATCCCAAAAGACAAAAAAGAGATGCAAGTAATCTTAGGCAATTCTTAATTGAATGACTAGAAAGTGTGAATTGGGCACCACAAGGTAGGTAAGAGTTTCCACCCAATAATGGTTGGGAAATGTTTGTGGGGCTAAAACTAGAGAATGGTTTAGAACCCTATGCTTATTTATACCTCAAATTAATATAGAATTTTAAATTGAATTCATAATTTCATCCTTTTTCCTCAAACATGTTTCAAAATAAATAAACACACTTTAAACATAAAAATGTAAATTAACAAGATTAAAGGACATGAAATTAAAGGAGAATAAATATCAAATCGAGTCATTATTTACATTGGAAACTTTGGTTCTCCTATGCCATTTTACAAAATACATTTTTATATTGTTACAATTTGTATTTAAGAAAATCAAAAACCAATTTTTATAAAACATCAGTTTAATTATTAGAAATCAAATTAGTTAATTTTCCTTTTAGCATCTAAATCATTTTTGTACCTATTACAACCTACATTGAAAATTACATGGAAATATTCTAAAAATAGGAATAATAATACATAGCAATCACCTAAAATAAATTCTATCCCAAAAGAAACTGGAAATTACATGAAAATTTCATAGATTACATTCTATAGAAAAATCAAATTAAAATAAACAAAATTACAATCTAACAAAAGAAAGAAATAGAGTTAGATGCCAATTAGAACACATATTAACAAAATAAAGAATAAAATAAAAAGAAAACTCAATAAGTAAATTTTTAATAGAAATAGGGATCAAATTATCATGTCTAACTGCCATACAGGTGATTCGATCCCTTTAGGTGTAATAACCAAAAGAGTGAGCTTATTTACCAAATATAATTACCTTCAAGCCATTTTCTTATTAACTTTGAAAAAAAATTTGAAGAAAATTTTGAAGATGGCTTGATCAAGATGAAAACTTATTTTTTAAAAGAATCTATTTTTTTTATTTTCAATGTATACACATTTCCTAAAGTCTCAAAAACCTCTTTTTTTTTTTGTTCTTTTTCTTTTTCCCCTTTCTATCTCTTTTTCTAGCTATCACTGTCAGATTTTATAACTATCAGTGTAAGAGCAAAATAGCCATTTTGCAAAGAAAAATGTCTATGTTTTCCTTAAAAGGAAAATGATTGTTTTATGTCTCAGAATAGTAATTTTGCCTTAATGAAAATGGTCATTTTGATTTAAGCCAAAATGGCCATTTTCTCTTACAAAATAATGTTGTTTTGTCGAATAGGAGAAAACTTAATAAAAACTTCCTTTTTTCAAAAAGAGAACTTCTAGTAAAAAATTAAGGTCTCAATTTTTAAGAATTCTTATCCTTTTTGCTTCATTAAGCAATATAAACTCTAGAGCCCTAAGACCCAGTGTATATAGTTACCCCAACTTTAGGGAGGTGACTACAGAGTGTGAAGTGACAAAGTTCAAAAAAGAAGAAAGATGCATACCTAGTTAGGTAACCCTTCTTAATTGGTTATGTAATGTTAGCCCTTTTCTAATAGGGGTCTAGTGATGACCGGTTTGAGATGTTTACCCTCTTTCGAGTAGGGGTTTGTGATGTTTAGCCTAAGATGTTTACCCTCTTCCTAATAGGGGCTTATGATAATTGGCTTAGGATATTTACCCTCTTTCTAGTAAGGGTTTATGATAATTGTCCTAGGTTATGTGCCCTCTTCTAAGTAGGGGTTTGTGATAATCGAGAAGGGTCACCCAACCAACAAATCCAAGCCACGTACCTTTAAGGTATATCAAATAGTAAACCAACTAGTTCTATGCTCATGATGAGATGGACCTGTTATAGAGGGACCATGGTTGGATAAACATAACTAATACGACCTAACCATAAGCTTATGTAATGATCTATAGTAACTTCCTTTAGGCCTCCTTATAAAATTGTATCATGTGTTATGTGGGCCTTTATTATGAAGTATGGTTAATCATTCTAAAATGATGGTTACCTAATTAGGCCTTTCACTACATTTTGGCTCGATTAAATATAACCAATAAGTATGGGGCCAAAATCTTCTGCATGTGTTTTAAATATGAGTATCAAAATCTTCATTTTTTGTTATTTATTATTTGAGCTTGTCGGGACCCCCAACATCCTATGGATAAACCTACTTAAAAAAGACAACATAGACCTTATGTGAGGGAGCAATAATGTTAGAAGGTTCTTGTATGTGTTTCTATTTTTCTTTTCATCATGTATATCATATAATAAACTCATATCATGTAAAAATTGTAAACATACATATTAGGCTCTATTAACTTCTTATCTATACATAGCATGTACCCCTATGCTTAGAATCATGCATTATATTAGGAATGCCATACGTACATGTATCAACATGTGTCATACATTGTATAGATCATTATAAGTTCTCCCATGCATTAATCAAGTATACATGGCATTTTAGGCATAGATACATTAACATACATCATGCTAACCCTTAGTATTTTTAAAAGTTGTACAGGTATAAACATGCATTCTGGTATGACATCCATCATGCAACACACATAATCTTGTATATATGTACATGCACCATGATAATCCATGTATAGTAACATTTCATATTATCCATACCTTAACCATGCATACACTTGACATCTTATATCATCTTATTATAGGTACATTATATATAACAAATCTTTCCCTATCAACTAGGCATATGCATATATCATTAGGATTATTCTAGTATAAATGCATAGATATACAGGTATTGTAAAGCACGTATCATTTAGACTTAGGCATATCTCACATATTATAGGCTAACATGCACATCCTTCACCCACCATGTAAGAGTCATACATTAGGATAGATTCTCATAAACATCATATTTAAGCATAGATATATCATGCATTTATGTATTAATGTGCATTATA
>CANXYI010859582.1:0-11010 GCA_948208565.1 Hura crepitans
GAGGCAAAGCTAGTCTGTAGGCTACTAGCCCCACTCGTTCTGTTACTTCATATGGCCCAATAAACCTAAACTCAACTTTCCCTTCTTACCAAAATATAAAACCTTCTTCCAATATGAAACCTTAAGAAACACTTTATCTCCCACCCTGTATTGAACATCCTTTTTTTTAGATAGGTATATGAATTCTATTTGTTAGAAGCTACTTTTAACCTTTCTCTAATGATCTTTACTTTCTCCTCTGCATCCTTGATCAAAATTGGTTCCATAAGCTTAATCATACTGAGCTTATTCCAACACAAAGGAGTTTTACACTTTCTTCCATACAATGCCCCATAAGGAGCCATACTCAAGCTCACTTAATGGCTATTGTTATAAGTAAACTCCACCAATGATAGATAGCGATCTTAGCTACCCTTAAACTCGATGGCACAACTCCTTAACGTATCCACAAGCACCTAGTAACCATGCTTCAACATGAGCATAACATCATACTCAACTTAACATCAAATCACTTAAGTACCAAAAGATTACTTGAATGACTCTTTTTGACTGTCTATCAATTTAAAGATGGAATGCCATACCAAAATTCAATCGAGTAACCAAGGTATTATGAAGCTTTTTCTAAAATCTCAATGCAAATCGTGGGTCCCTATAAGATATAATGAAAGATGTCACTCTATACAACCTAATAATCCTATTTATGTATAACTTAGCAAAAGAGTAATCTATCCTCACTGGTATAAAATGAGCAGCCTTAGTCAAATGGTCTACCACAACCCATACTGAATCATATATGTTTTTAGTTATAAGCAATCCAATAATGAAGTTCATAGTGATCCATTTCCATTCTTGAATTACCATAGGATGAAGCAATCTAAATGGAACCTGATGCTTTGCCTTTACTCACTAACAAGTAAGGCACTTGGTCACAAGCTCATATATTAGGCCAACAATATGACAACTTCAGATCTTAATACATCTTTGTGCTACCAGGATGAATAGCATAAGGAGCGCTATGAGGCTCTTGTAAGATTTGATTCTTCAGCTCTTCCATATCTGGCACACATATCCTATCGGGATAGTACAAACAATTGTCACTCTTGATCTCATACTCAGTAGGCTTCCCTTTTTGGATAGGACTTATCACACTCATCAGCCCGTGATCATTTCTTTAACAATTCTTGATTTGCTGTAGCAAACTAGGCTTTACTTATATCTCTGCCAATTAAGCATCATCACCCATAAGTAGTAATATGACATTTATGGCTCTTATGGCTACCATGAACTTTTTACTAAGTGCATCAACCACTATATTAGCCTTTCTAAGATAATAATCAATTAAAAAATCATAATCTTTGATTAATTTCATCTATTAGCTCAATCTTAAGTTTAGCTCCTTTTATGTAGAAAGATACTTTAGACTCTTATGGTTTGTGTAAACATAACACTTCTGTCTATAGAGTTAGTGTCTCTAAATCTTCAAAGTGTACATAAAACCTATAAGCTTTAGATCATTAGTAAGGTAGTTCTTTTCATATGGCTTTAGCTGTCTCGAAGCATAAGCGACAACTTTGCTATCTTGCATAAAAAAACAACCCAATCCATTATGAGATGTATCACTATATATGGTGAAGTCCTTCCTAGAAACTGGCTGAAAAAGAATCGATGCTTTTGTTAACATGACCTTAAGCTTGTCAAAACTCTCTTGACATTTGTCATCCTAGATAAACTTAACTTCTTTCCTTAACAAACAAGTTATAGGTGCTGCTATCAAAGAGAAACCCTTGACAAAATGTCTATAATACCTTACCAAACTAGGGAAACTCCTGATCTTTATGGTATTCTTGGATGGCTTCCACTCTATGGCTGCCTCAATCTTACTGGGATTAACATGAATCCCTTCTGCAAAAGTTATGTGGCTAAGAAAAGATACTTCACTAAGCTAGAACTCACACTTGTTAAGCTTAGCATAAAGCTTCTCATCTCTAAGAACCTACAAAACTAAATTTGAAGTAGATAAATAAATCTTCATTTGTTTTAATAAACGCTCAATAATTAAATTTAATTAAAATTAAAATTAAATAAAATTATATGTAAATTAAATAAATAAATCTTCATTTGTTTTATTAAACCCTCAATAACTAAATTTAATTAATAAAATTAAAATTAAGTTGACAACATAATAAAATAAAATAAAATAAAATAAAAAAGTTTAGAGTACAAAAAATAATTTATTAAAATTATTAAGTCATAATTTCGAAATCATATAATATAAAGTTTTAAAGTACATCATGTTGATTGATGTAAAAAATTTTCACCAATTATTAAGTACCTGATATGATGACAATGATGACCATGCAATTGAATAATTTTATTTTAAAATCAAATCAAACAAATAAAAATTAAATTTCATGAAATTTTGAACATTAGCTCAAATAATTAAGAAAAGAAACCAAATTAAATTAAACAAAAAAAATGATCCGTCCGTTGGAATTTCCATCCAAAATTAATAGTATTATTGGCTTGCCAATAATTTATGGATGCCATGTAGACAATTTTTGTGTAACCCACTTTTTGCCGTATTTGTATTTTTATTATTTTGAACAAAAAAGAGAATAAAAGGTTCTAACTAAAAAAAAGAAAAAAGTTAATTTTCTAATTATATATATAAAAAGGGCATTATAACTTCAATTACTATTAGGCGTTACATTAAGGTTAAAATGTTGTTACATTGTATATTGTTTTGCTTAATATTGATTTATATTCTTTTAAGACTAATTTGACTTAGATGAATTTTCACAAATGTAAAGTGAGAATATTATTATTTTTATAGATTAATATGTTATTGATAAATGTATGATTATATAATATAATAATAAATTGATAAAAAGGCATAGCATGTAACACCTTAATTTTTTAGTAGGTAAAAATAATTATGTAAAAATAATTTTTGAAAAATTTACTGGATTCTTGACAGGAAATTAAGGAATTTAAATTAAGGGAAAATGAAAGCTAAAGAAGGAAATGAAGAAATGAAATTCTAAATAAAATAGAGTTTTATTATCTAATACAAGATAAAAGAAAAGAAATCCATTAATTGTAAGATCGATTACTATATCATTAGAGAGGTTAATTAAAGTATAAGATGAGTGTTAAAAGAGATGCATGTATTAGATATATTGTAAGAAACAAATTGAAGATAAATTAAATGCAAGAGAAGTAATATTCACAGAGAAAAATCTTTACTAAGGCTACTATATGAAAAGGAGGACAATAGTGTTTCTTATGGTACATGCATAATTTTATTTTTATTCTTTCTTCTAGAAAATTTGGCAGAGGCACTAAAGAGAGCCTTTTCTCCTTTCATTCTTTTATTTGTTGCCAATGTGGAAAAGAAAATGAATTAAAAAAAGTTTTTTGAATGTTAATTTGAACAAAATTAGATGAACCTAATTCTCCTTCTTTACACTGAAGATTTACATCTCATTCTTTCTACATCTTCAAATTTGAGTTGATAGCAAGTAAATTTGGCAAATTAAAAGATTTTGTCTTTAATTCCAAAGCTTAAGATGGGAAAATTGGGGTGCTATGAAGGATTTAGGCCAAAAAAACTCAATAGAACTGAAAGAGACCTGATTCCCATGATTTTACTATTGAGTTCTCTAGCTGCACATTGATACCTACTATTAAAAAGGGATTGAAAGGATTTAGGGCTTTAATTCTGATGTCTTACTGAGTGAAAAGACTCAAAAGTAGTAAGGGTGCAACTACTATTATTGTGTCTTGGTGGAGAGTGTGATATTTTTATTGCAACTACTTGGTTTATAGTGGCTATGTTAGATATGTATGCCTTAGAGATAACTATTTAAAGACATTTCTTATGTACATGACACTTTATATATTAATTTAAGGTATTCTTTATTATTCAATGCTCATGAATCATTTCATTCATTTGTTTGTTTATAACTTAAAATGTTTAATAAGGTCCTTGGTATAAAATACATAGTATAGAGGAAATCATAAAGAGTTTATCATATAAGACTCCTACTACATGCAAATGTATTTATACCTAAAATATCCCTAGTCAAAGAATTAACAAGCCATTACATTGTTAATGTGGATAGATTAGCACATATTATACTTTTTGTCTAGGTTAAATAGTAGTTCTTATATGTTATAAGCATGAAATGCTTAACAATAACACGTGGATGCTTTTTTGGGAAACAAGTTCATTAGAGGCCTAGTTATGAGATAATCATGTAGACACTCAATCTATGTCAGTGATTTAATCTCATTATAGCAGTTGCTCAAAATCCTTGGACTTGAGATCATTAAGGTTTTCTTAGACATCGACCACTATACTTTGACATTATAGCTTGTTCCTCAACATGAGGCATCTATAGCAAGGTGACTCTAGGTATAGTGTGAGTAATTTGAAGATTGTTGAATGATTAATAAATGATTCACTACCCCATATTAATGTATAGGTGTATATCTCATTAATTCTTGTAATTAACTATGTTTATGAGTTTTTACCAGAGCAGTGTGCCTATGTGAAAGAGATTTGCTTATGCATTACAAGAATAAATGTTTAAAGTACAAGATCTAACATATTCAAGGGCTTATTGAAGATATTTTAGTCTAGCATTGAGTTGAGACAAATCCATACTCAAACCTAATGAGATAAAGTGTGGTGAAGGATGAATTGAATGGTGGCTATCTATGGAAGGGCATAAGTCAAAAATCATTGACTTTTTGACAATTTAAGTTGTCATGATTGGAGGTGCATCAATTGTAATGCCTGAAAACTTCGACTTTGTGAATAGGACTTCCAGAGGTATGAATAGTATTTTCCAAGGAAACAGGTCACACTGAGATGACCGAGAGGGAGTACTATCCATAAAACAATGATGGGTGAAATAGAGATGAAAATAAAGTTATTGGAGTAACCATTGAACAATAAAAATTTTCATGCTGATATATAGTGAATACTGAACTTAATTTTAGTTGAGTGATAAAATGTTCTAGAAGCATACACATTTAGGGTTTCAAATCCCTTAATCAAGGAAAGTTGGAAGAAAGCCTAAAAAAAAGGAAAAGAGAATATGTGAGGGGCCTTTCAGGATGCTGAATAATCACTCTATAAATGTATTCAATAAAATATGTGTATGTATGTCGTGTATTATATATTTTCAAGAATATGGTTATTATGTTGCTTTTTTTTTTTTTAGTTTAGGGGCTTAGATAACCCTAAAATGGCAAACATGGTACATTAGGGTTTATGAGGTGTTAAATTAATGGAATGAATGAAAAATGGTTAAACATAAATTAAATGATGGAAATTATAGGTTAGCCAAACGGTATGTAATAAGGGCAAAATGGTCATTTAGGTAACTATAACTAAAATGGGTATAATTCGAGTGTATTAAGCTTAACAGAAATGGATCATTATTAATTGGATGTATGAATAATGAATGTGTATGATGATGGAGATATTGAGTATGTAATGTGTTGAGATGTGTGATACATAATGTGTGTGTGAACATAATGTGACTTGTAGTGTATATTGGTAAAATGATAATGTGATTAATGAAATTTATGTTATGAAGTTAATGATATGGAATGATCAATTTAGTGTAATGACAAGGAATAAGGCAAGTAACAATGTGACAGTAAGGAAAGGTGGTTACATAATGTACCATAAAATGGTAAGTCAATAGCTAACAAGTAGACTTAAATTAAATGAATATGTGAATGGATTTCTATGTGAGAAAATATGCATAAGATATGTAATCCACATGTATTAAACTAAAGATGTAGATAACCCACATGTGTTAGATAAATTACTGGATAGGTTGACCGATCAACTAGGGATTTAGAAGCTGCTAGGACACTTCGATGTCATATTTCATGTAGGTGCGACTGCCATGAGGTCTATAAAGGCCATTGCACATATGTATGTTGTATATTGACATGATATGATACTTTTATGTTGGTACAGCCGTCATGCTATCAAATTTTTATCGTAGCAAAACAATTTTGTTTTATATACATGTGTAGGTAATATATGGTTTGTTTACATGTGGGCTAAAGATGTTGCATGATTTACACACACACACATAACATGGCTTTACAAAGGTAATAATAGAACTAGGAAAAATCTATTAATATGTCATCTCTTATTTGAGTTGGTCATGGTTTGAGTAGGAGGTGTCATAATATGCCATCTCTCATTTAGATTTGGCTATTAGGTCAGGTAAGGGGTGTCATATTTGGTGATATCAGAGCAAGGTTTATGCATTTCTATGTACACTAAGCTGTATATGAATGCCATAGGGTTTTATATACGTACATCACATGACACTATACTGCTTGAGGCTAATGTTTGTTTTCTGGTATAGATCCAAAATGAGTGAATCAAGAACACTAGCTAGTGAGAAGGAGGTGGAGAGTCATGCTCCTTTAACCATCCAAGAGCCAACGAGTTCAGAAGCCCTAATACTTAGTCATACAACCTAACCGATACTGATGTAACCAACATTGCTATAGCAAATGGTGGAGTATTCAAACAAGTTACGACATCAGTTGCCCCACCTCCACCACTAGTGCCACACCTTAACCATCTCAAGGTTTTCAGAAGACATACCTAGAATGAGTGAAGAAAATGGGAGCTATGAATTTTTTATGGATAGATAGAGATGATTCAGCCACAGTAGAATATTAGCTTGAAAGAATTAATTAGATTCTAGAGCAGATGAAATACACCCTAGAAGAGAACTTGATCTATGCCACATCACTATTATAGGAGGAGCTATACTATTGCTAGAGAATAATTATGGAGCATAAGGCTCTAATAGACTTGGATTGAGACTTTTTCCTATAAAAGTTTAGGAAGAGGTACATTATAAAAAATTACTTCAAGAAGAAGAGATAGCAGTTCCTTGACTTGAAATAGAGGGGATGACCTGTATCAAAGTTTGCTAGGTTGAGTAGATATGCAACAAAGATTGTACCTATTAAGGAGGAAAGGCACATGAGGTTCGAGAAAGGCCTTGACACTGATATCAAGTTATAGGTAATTATGAGTAAGATTAGGGAATTTGCTCTATGGGTCACTTCGATGTCATATTTCATGTAGGTGCGACTGCCATGAGGTCTATGAAGGCCATTGCACATATGTATGTTATATATTAATATGATATGATACTTTCATATGGGTGCAGCCGTCATGTTGTCAAATTTTTATCGTAGTGAAACAATTTTGTTTTATGTGCATGTATAGGTAATATATGGTTTTTTTACATGTGGGCCCAAGATGTTCCATGATTTACACACACACATAGCATGGCTTTACGAAGGTAATAATGGAACTAGGTAAAATCTATTAATATGTCATCTCTTATTCTAGCTGGTCATGGTTTGAGTAGGAAGTGTCATAATATGCCATCTCTCATTTAGATTTGGCTATTGGGTTAGGTAAAAGGTGTCATATTTGGTGATATCAGAGCAAGGTTTATGCATTTCTAGGTACACTAGGCTGCATATGAGTGCCATAAGGTTTTATATACGTACATCACATGACACTGTACTGCTTGAGGCTGATGTTTGTTTTCTAGTATAGATCCAAAATGAGTGAATCAAGAACACTAGCTAGTTAGAAGGAGGTGGAGAGTCATGCTTCTTTGACCATCTAAGAGCCAACAAGTTTAGAAGCCCTAATACTTAGTCATACAACCTAACCGATACTGATGCAACCAACATTGCCATAATAGATGGTAGAAGTATTAAAACAAGTTACGACATCAATTGCCCCACCTCCACCACTAGTGCCACACCTTAACTATCTCAAGCTTTTCAGAAGACATACCTAGAATGAGTGAAGAAAATGGGAGCTATAAATTTTTTATGGATAGATAGAGATGGTTTAGCCACAGTAGAATATTAGCTTGAAAGAATTAATTAGATTCTAAAGTAGATAAAATACACCCCAGAAGAGAACTTGATCTATGTCATATCGCTATTATAGAAGGAGTTATACTATTGGTAGAGAACAATTATGGAGCATAAGGCTCTAACAAACTTGGCTTGAGACTTCTTCCTATAGAAGTTTAGGAAGAGTACATTACAAAAAATTACTTCGAGAAGAAGAGATAGCAGTTCCTTGACTTGAAATAGAGGGGATGACCTGTATCAAAGTTTGCTAGGTTGAGTAGATATGTAACAAAGATTATACCTATTGAGGAGGAAAGGCACAGGAGGTTCGAGAAAGGCCTTGACACTGATATCAAGTTGTAGGTAACTATGAGTAAGATTAGAGAATTTGCTCCATGGGTCACTATGGCCTACACATTTGAGGATATACTAAAGGAAATAAGGGAGAACTTCCTAATAAGAGATCCTTTATAGCAAGTCAAGCCAGTTCTGGCATAGAATCAAGAAGAAGTAGAAGGGTGGACCAGCTACATTGTGATCATAGAGATCAATCTCGACTCAAAAATCTGAGCTAGTAGTGCAATTCAAATCCTAACTTAGAAATCTAGGGCAGTAGTGCAATTTAAGCCCCAATAGTAGAGACTAGCTACTAGTGCACTAGTTTTTATAACTAGAAGTACATTACCTATATGTGGGATGTGCAAGAAGAAGCATGCTATAGATATGGGTCTAAGGGCCATACCAGAAGGATTGTCTATTAAAAACTAATGTCCTGGACTCTACCTAACTCTAGGTTTCATCACTAACACTAGCTAAAAGCTAGAAAAAGAGCAACAGAGTCAAAAGCCTTTATCAAAGGTGAGCTAGAGGACAGAGGCTCAAGCTCCAGCACATTAGTGTGTTGAGAGGAGACACTCTCTAGATATTATTACCGGTATATTCTATTTTCTCGATTTACCTATTTTGGCATTAGTTAACCTGGGATCCATACATTTCTACACTTGCACCACACTACCATAGGATATATAGTTACAATTAAAGCCTCTCGATATGGAAACCATAGTCAGAAATCCTATAGGATAACATGTGATAGTGGATAAAATATACAAGAATTGTCCTTTAACTATCTAAGGACACACCTTGCTAGAATTTTATCGAGTTAACCTTTAATGAATTTGATATCATACTAGGTATGGATTGGCTATCCATACATCATGCCATGGTAGATTATAGATAAAAGAGACTCTCTAGATAGTAAATGGGGATGAAATTATAGTAGTTGGTGAAATACCAAATTTACTATCTAATGTTATCTCTCCAATGATAGCTAAGCAAATGATCCGAAAGGGGTGTAAGCCTATTTGTCACATATTGTTGATGCTAAAAAGGCTAGACCTGATGTTAGCCAAATACTAGTAGTAGCAGAATTTCCAAATGTTTTCTTAAAAGAGTTACCAAGGTTACCACCTAAATGTGAAATCAAGTTTGCCATTAAGGTGTACCCAGGCACAACACCACTATCAATTGCCCTTTATAGGATGGCACCTATAGAATTAAAAGAACTGAAGGTACAATTATAGGAGTTGCTAGATAAAGGATTTATCAAACCCAGTGTTTCACCTTGGGGAGCACAAGTCTTGTTCGTGAAAAAGAAGGGTGGCTTCTTATGGTTGTGTATAGATAATTGATAGCTCAATAAAGTGAGCATAAAAAACTAATACCCATTGCTTAGGATTGAGTAAAAGATCCAGTGTTTTCTCAAATATTGACCTAAGATCTAGGTACCATCAGCTCATGATAAAAGAATCTGATGTGCTAAAAACAACCTTTCGTACCAGATATAGGCATTATTAATTCTTAATGATGCCATTTAGGCTGACCAATACCCCAACTGCATTTATGGATTTGATGAATTGGATATTCAAGCAATACTTGAATCAGTTTGTAGTGTGTTCATTGATGACATTTTAGTATATTATAAGACTAGGGAAGAACATGAATAACATCTTAGTTGGTATTATAGACCCTGAGAGAAAAGTAGCTTTATGCCAAATTGAGCATATGTGAATTTTGGCAGAACAAAGTAGCCTTCTTAGAATATATTGCCTCAGCTGATGGGATCAGGGTGGACCTAAGTAAAATCAAGGCTATATTAGAATGGAAACCTTTAAGAAATGTGATAGAGATTATAAGCTTTTTGGGATTAGCTAGTTATTATAGATGGTTCATTAAAGGGTTCTCAATGCTTGCTGCTCCCGTGACATGCCTATTGAGAAAAGATGTGAAATTTGTGTGGGATCATAAGTGTCAAGAAAGTTTTGACAAATTGAAAGTTATGTTGATAACGGCTCTTATTCTTACACAATTAAAGTTTGGGAAAGACTTTATTATTTACAATGATGCTTCTTATAATGGACTTAGATCCACATTGATGTAAGATGGTAAAGTAGTGGCCTATGTGTAATACCCGTAAGTTGGAGTCTTATGAACAGTACCTCCGAGGCCTGAATAGTGCTCTTTGGGAGTCAAGGCACCTTAGAAAGGTCAAAAAGAGGTGTATTGGTCATAAAACTTTGACGGGCTAAAAAATGGACAAAATGAAATAATTTAAAAATTTAGTAAAACCAATAAATTATTTTGGCTAAAAACTAGTTAATAGTGACGTAATATGAGTTTGTGCTGGGATAGCTCTAGAATGTGCCCAAATAAACCCAAAAATACCATACCTTGAACCTAAAAAATTCTAATCTATATGTTAGTGAAGGAATTTTAATTTTCTGAGATCATCTGGTATTTATTTAGAATTTCTTATCTTTACATGTGAATAGTGTTCATGGTTGTCTTTTGAATTTTGGCATGAAATTTTATGGCCCCTTAATAGGCCTAATTAAGGATTTTTAAAACTAAAATGAGTATTTTTGAAAGTCTATAGAAATTGAAATGAATTTTTAAAATTTAAAAAGAAATCGGGTGAATACGGATCATTAGATCACCATGTGTTGCAATCCGGGCCATCCACCTTGCTAATATAAAAGGGTTCACACATGTAAGGGGGTCACATATGCAAACTATCTTCTT
>CANXYI010859584.1:0-13467 GCA_948208565.1 Hura crepitans
AACTAAGCTAACTAAAGTCGCACCAATTGAGTAAACAGAGTTCCTAAAATCACTAATAAAACCTCAAAGATTGTTTATCCACCTCTAAGAAGTTAAATCAAGTTACACTTATCAAGTATAGGAATCTCTTGGAACTGGCCCCAGGTGTAGGTATGTGTCCCTCACCTTTTTAGAATTTGATAATGACTTGTAGATGCATTTGCAGGCCACTCAAAGTGGGGGCAATCATAGACACTGCACATGCGAGTCTATAGATCAAAAAGAGATCTAATAATGAGACTGTGAAAACTAAAACCAATCTTCAAATATTCCTAGTTGAAAAGTGAGAACCAAAAAAACCAAGGCAAGGTCGATCGAATGATACGTCATTCGAAAGGATGTGACCTTCATTTGATTAGATGAATTCCTAAAATCTAAGATAGGATCTTTTCAAAATAAAGTAACTTTTTTTTTGTCTAGAATCATTTTGTTTGTTCATTTCTAGATGGAGATTAGATTGAACATCAGTTTGTCCAATCGAATGTACACTCCCTACGCCAAAATAAAGTTCATGTTTTTAAAATCTTGCATGTTTGGGTTTTCTCCTATTCACATGTGCTTTATTTCAGTTGAGGCCTGAGAGAGATTCAATCGAATGGCCACATGTTTGATCAATTTTAAATAGGCCCTAAAAGTAGTATGGTTCTTATTTTTATGGTTATTTATTTTTCAAGTTCCTTATTATGAGACATTTAATTGATTGTTGATTTTAACCAATTTTGTTCTATGCATTCCTATTCATTTATTATCTTTGATATTTTTGGATTTTGAGTTTTGACCTAAGAAGGAGCCAAGATTATTAGATTAATTTGCATTTTGATGTTCTTTTTTGTTTCTTTTCTTTTTTAGGCTTTTAGATTAATGTAAAGTTTAGGTTTATCCATGGGTTGTAATAATTTTCTAACTTTGCTAGAATATTTCCTTATATAATTCCTTGAATGTTGTAATAGACTAGCTAAAATGATTTTAGATCTAATTAAAAAGAAAATACTCATTAAAATATTTTCTAGAAAAATAAATATTTGATTGTATAAAAAATAAGAGTTTTAAAGACTAAAGCCCTTAATTGCTAAAAATGGTTTTCACTTGATAAAAGTATTCAACTTAATAAATAAATGTTTTAAATAATGTATTTTAAGGATCAATAGGTCCCAAAAATCATCATTTGTAAAATTAGAGGAAGTGGAAGTTATAATAAAAGGATTTGTATCTATTAAAATTTTTTTAGTTAGTAAGATTAACTTGGAACCAATGTTTCAATAATCCAAAGGGATTTTAAATGAGAATAAAAATACATTAATTCACAAAATAATTTTGGAACCAAAGTTTCTCATTTCCATAGAAATTGATTTTAGGCCTTAAATAATTTTTGAGTAAGTCAAGAGCATAGTTTTTGTAATAAGATATTTTGGATCCAAAGTTCCTATTATTCAAATAAAATGTTTTTATATCAAAGTACTATATTTAATGAATTAGCTTAGTTTCATGGTTGAGTATTTTTATTGTGTATGAATTTATACATCTTTATTGATATACAAAAGTGCTTATTTGCTTAGTTTCATAATAATCACATGATTAGAGACTTGATAAAAGTTAGAACTAATGAGATGAAAATTAATATTAATCTCGAGGCATAAATAAGTGGAAATCCTAAACCCAAAATTTTTTTGGTTTACTTCTTGCATTAACCATCTAAGTGGCGACTCACACTCATTACAAGGTAAATTGTCTTATGGAAAACACTCAAACTCTCGATTTTAGGCCAATTGAGCTATCCGAACATGCCTTCTTTTGGCCCACTTAGGTGGCTCTCAGCTTAATCCTAATTAAGGTTCCTCCAATAGTTAATGTGTCAACTCCCACTAAATTGAATATGGGATATCTTGTCTAAATAAGTTTGTTTCCTATTCCTAGAATCTTTATTCCTTAAATGGTATCATTAATACTCTTTCAATGGCACACATTGCCTTAGCCAATGACTAATTAAACAAAGACATCTAAAAAAAGACTTGATATATACTCTCCCTATGTTGACAGTGATGAATTCTATATTGATTACTCTAATTACTTTTGAATGCCTTGTGTTAAACCTAAACACTATCCTATAAAGGCCCCATGGTGGAGAATAAGGAATAATGTTAAGACATAGTAATCATTATTCAAGATATCTTTAGTGACCTTAAGTTCAAGGATACTTGCACATCCCGAATCATGAATAGTACTTCCTCGGTCATGAATAGTAACACTAGGGACCCAAACTATATTTTTTTGATTAGTGGATGGTATAATTCATAAATATGTTAATGTTTAAATAATATCTTTTATATGATTAAAAACTTAAAATAAAATATGGGTAACATATTCACTATGAATAGTAATTTATCAAAAGAATTTTCCCATTTTACAGTAGTTTTGACCAATTTGTCCTAGGAGTTAAAATTGACCGTAATTAATGAAATTTTTAGGCATTTATTTTTATGGAAATAAAATTTTATTAGCAATTTATGAAATTGAGAAAAGTAAATGTGGGAAATAAGAAAAAGAAAGAATATGTGTAAAAAGGGATTAATATTAGGAATTTTCTTGACCATTGATTTTATTTTAGTGGAAATTTCCTAACATTCATCTTATGCCTATAAGAGTTATCCTTTAAGAGAGAGTTAACATTATTATTCATCATCTTCTCCTTTTTCTTTCTTCAAAAAACCCAATGCCACCTTAAACTCCTTTCTGTTCAACTCTTTTTTTATTTTTACTACCTAAAAGCCATAATTTCCACCACAAATTGAAAGCTTTTAACTTCTTATCAACTAATCTACCTTTAATTTCAAATTTAGAGACCAATTTCTTCAAGAAAGAAAGCTTTTCTTCTTGATTGAATAGTAGCCATAGAGGTAAAGAAAAACCATTTGTGAGTTTTTATTTTTCATATAAGTTATTAGGATACTTAAGAACACTCTTTTAAGGTTATTTTGTATATGCACCTAATCTTAATTTTGATGAATTTTTGAAGTGAAATATGTAGATAGAAGGAAAAAAGAGAAGGGGAAGGGTGTAATAGAAGCTTAAATGATCTTGAAGAAGTGGGAAGAGTGCTTTTTGCACTTGTTTTGAAGTAAATATGCTCTAAGGTTGCATTTATTATGGAATTTATGTGCTTTTGCATAGGAGTGACTTTAGGTGTAATTAGTAATTTATTCATGCAATTAGCTTTGAATTAAGGGGGTTAAAAATGCTAAATCTTAAAAATGAACATTTAATTAGAAATTCTTTGGGTGGTCAAATGTTGTGATAATATGGAATTAAAGGATCTTTTTGTGTAAATTGCGCATTATAAGGGACAAAAAGGATAAATGCAAGACAATAAGTGTGAAACAAGATAATTCAAATTTAAATGAGAAAATGGAACTTTAAGATTTAAGGTAAATCAAAATTTTTGCTCATAGTAATGTTATAAGGATAAAATTTTAATTTCATGTAACTATAAGTTTTAATGTGTTGCTATGCTATAATATAAGTAATAACAATGTTATAATGCAAAGAATTTGATTTTGAGAAGCATTAGAATTCTTGGCCAAATTTTAATACTAGGGAATCTTAGCTCATCAGATATAAAGGTATGATATTAGAGAGTTAGCGTTCACTTGATTATTTTTATATCTAGTGAGAATTTTAAATCTTAAGAATATAAAATTGCATTAGAAAATCATGGTTTTACTGAATAATACAAAACATACACATGGATTACCATCGGATAATTAATAAGTGCGACCATGAACCTAGTTCTTTCATAATCAATGACTTGGTCCTTATCTTAAGTTAAAACATTTACATCAATCTTATTGATTCTTAATCTGTAATGAGTGGTAACTCTTGACTCTTATCATGAGCTATCCTACTTACGACGACAACTCTATTGAGGATGTGACACCCCTTACTTGACCCGCTAGCTAGATCTAAATGAGAGATGGTACATTATAACACCTCTTACCCGATGTTACCAACTCAAATAAGAGATGATGTGTCAATAAACTTTATTTAGTTTCGCTATTATCTTCTTAAGAGTTTTTCTATAAGTGTAATGATCATGAAATATCATGGGTCCATATGTAAGCAAATCATGCCTTATATACACATTCACAAAAATAAAATTTTTCTGCTAAGACAAAAATCCAGTAGCCTAACAGCTGCATGGTGTCATATTCCAAAATAAAACCTACATAAAATTGCACTTCTATAAAGTCTCAACCTCAACCCATCATCCTGAATCCATCTAATCCTTACAACCTATCTCAGTTAACATTCTCAAAGTCATGTCATCATATCAATCATAGTGGTCATATCATCCAGGCACATTCAAATATGCACACATACATGCCACGATAACAGAACATCTGTCATATTAAATTGCATACTCAATCCAAACTTAAGTAGAATATGTACATGAGATTGAACAAACTTATCCTAGCTATCTACATATGAGTGCCATCTACTTTTATATACATCACACTATGAGATATAAAAGTATACCAAAATATTACTACTTTGAGGCTGGCTCAGTGCTGACCATCTACAAACTACGTATCAAAAACATGACGTGCTAAGCATAAATCTTAGTGGTGTATTTAGTAAAATATGCTTACACTTACACAAGCAATCACATTAAGCATGCAATGCTACATAAAAACATTTCATAAGGCATGGACACACAATATTATACTCATGTGGACACATACTTAATCGCACTATGTTACCTTGGCTTCAGTTATAATATATATGTTCTCAATTTATGTTTAAACTTATTCTTTATTTATTGTATATAAGGCTCATTTACCATTTACTTAACCCATATCTGATAAACACAAATTCCAATACTAGATATCGGGATCATAACATGTAGTGGCCTATATTTTGGACCTCACGACTGTTGCACTAGTATGAGAATGTGCAGTGGCCCTACTAGACCTTATGGCTATAGCATCGGCATGACATATCACTATAATTGTGCAGTGGTCATGTTAAACCTCCTAATAGCTATACTTATATTAAAAATATGTGCAGTGGTTCTATTGAACCTCTAGGTAGTTGTGCCTAATGAAAATATCATATCATATCAATATACAACATAGGTGTGTGCGATGGCCCTTATTAACCTCATGACAATTACACATGCATGAAACATGACACTAAAGTGCCGTTGTAGCTGTTAACTTCCTAGTTGATTGACCAACCTATCCAGTAGGTTGTCTAAATCATATAAGCTATAAACATCTTTACTTTTGTTCCATATACATTACATGGCTTATGTATATTGTTAAATATCTATGTCCGTTCATACAATCATTTGATCACATATAGTTATTACTTTGCCATTTACCATTACATAACTCATCATAAATATTATCTCCTCATGTGTACACAAGTGGTCATGCTATACTATTTATTTTGTGACTTAAGTCTTATGATTCAAATTGCCAACATGTTAACATATACCATGCAAACTACATTATACAAACATGCACTATGTATCACACACTTACACACACAAATTTACATATGCTTACACATACTATTTATGATATCATTAATATTTCTCATTCCCTACCTCTAAACCATAATTTTTCATTAACATTAAGCCTAATACACTCTAATTATGTCAATTTTGACTATGATTACACAAATTACCCTTATGGCCTTCATGTTCACACCATTCGGCCATTGTTGGTTCTTCTCTTAATTAATTTATTTTTTATTTATTTCATTCATTTAATGCCTAATAAACCCTAACATACCATTATTTACATTTTAAAGTTATCCAAATCCCTAAACTAACAAAAAGGACATAATGCACATACACTTGAAATTGCATAACACATAAAAGTGTATGCATATTTTATTGAATACACTTATAAAGTGATCATTCAACTTCTTTAGAGGCACCTCAAATCTTCTCTTTTCCTTTTACTTAGCTATCCTCCACTTTTTCTGAGAAACATAATAGAAATTTAATTAGAAAAATTCATAAAAAATTCTACATGACACCAAACTCAAAAATAACACCTGAACCATTAAACTAAGCATGCCTAATTACCTAGAAAAATGCTAAGGTTCCAATTTAGGGTTAGCTTATAGTGGAGAAATGGTAGAAGAATGAAGAAAAAAGGGATGGGATGAGAGAGAAGGGGTGTCAGCCACATATAAGAGAGGAAGAAGAAAGCCTTTCTAATCTTATGTAACATACCTGCATAAGCCCACCTTTTATAGTAAGTCCACCGACAGCCACAATTTAGCGACGTGGCAATTCGATGGCCATGATTAATCCCATTTATGTTTAAATATTTAAAAATGTGATTTTATTCTTTGAGGCCTCTAAAAATTCCTCTTTGGGTACCAGAAATTCTAAAATATCCCAATTTAGAAACCTCTAAAATTTTATGCCCAAAAACCAATGGGAACTCAGTTAATTAATCAATCATATTTTCGATAAGTTCAAATAAAGTACTGATCGATGTCAAAAAATTTTGATTTTAGCACCATTGGACTATTTAGAATTTTTGACCTTCAAGTCGTGTTATTTTTAAGTCATTTTAAGCATGTCCAGAATATTTTATCATTCAGCTTAAACTAGTCACTATTCATAAGTCATTGACATAAAATTTTTAATTGATTCAATTATCACTCTAAGAAATTTATTTTCATTTCTATTTTCACCCATTATAATTTTATGATTAGTACTTTCTCTCAGTTGTCCCAGTGCAACCCAATTCCCAAGAAATACTATTCATGCCTTAGGAAGTACTATTCATAAAATCAGGATTTTTAAGCACTAAAGAGGATAAGCTTCTATGACTATGAAAAGGCTTTATGCAAAGGTACAATAGATATAAGCTCTCTTCATTAGCCAAGGCAGTAACAAGTTACAATTATCAAGTAAAAGTTTTATAGAAGTAGAAACATCATAGAAAAAGTAAAAGTAATAAGGATACATACTAAAGTCGATGAAAATGAGGCCACATAGACTTTTCTCAAAAAGATCCCTTAACAAAAGAAGTGTAGTTGGCTCGGTAATCCACAAATGTCTTAATATGAATTCTAACCCTTCCCTGCTCTATAATTCAAGAGGAAGCACAAAAGCACTCAAACATGTTTCGATAGAATCTTTAAGGACTAGATAGAAAAGAGAACCCCTGTGCCAATCAAAGGACACTCTTCCTAAAATACCAGCACTCGAATTAAAGACGTTCCAAAAGATACCTATGTTCAATGGGAGTAAGGGAGGATCACATCACTAGGTTCGACTTATCCTGCTAGTGTCGATGAACCTAAAAACACAAAAATGACTAATAGCAGTGGTCTAAGAATAGAAGAATGAGGGATAAATAGTGTAAAAAAGAAACATACATCTGGACACTAACATTTAAGATGATTCTTAGTTTCAAGGGTTTCCAATGACAAAATTCTTAAATATCAAACAATTCTTAAGGGATGTAAAAGGAAATCTACAAATTAAGCAAAATACTCTTAAAACCTTAAAGGATCATGCAAACCTCAAACCTAAAAAGTCGAGAAGTCCGTACAAATCTTTTCTCATAGGAAATATGGTTCATGCAACCCTAATCTTTGATCATCAATTAAGTTAATGCAGACTAACATCTGTAAGGTTACTAGAATATGGGGTTCAATACCACATCATTCTAATGAGCTACTATATAAACCCTTTTACTCTTATAGCAAAAATGGGAGAAGTCTTTTTCAAAAAAGAAAGAGCAAAAAGTTCTCATAGAAAAAAGAGAGAAAAGAAAAATCCACTTGTTGCCTTTCTCTACACATCACCATTTTCCACCTCTCCTACTCCTGCACTAGAAAACCCCTAAAAACACTTAAAACCTCTAATATAAAAAGCTTGAAAAAAGGGTATTTTGCTTTGATTTGAGAATATTAACTTTACATCACTTAGAGATCCTCGATATCTGAGGTAAATACTTAAAGAAACCTTTATTAGTGGTTCTCCTTCATTTTTTTATCTTCATTTGATTTATTTTCTTTGATTGCTTATTTTTTATTATTTTTTTAGTTTTCTTTTCTTTCTTTTCTTCAGGTATATGATCCTTTATAAAAATAGAGTGTTAAAAGACCTACTTTGAGGGTTTTACTCTATTAAAAAGAGGAGATCTTTGCATTTTTCATTTATTTGGATTGTTTTAATAAGTTACATTTTAACATTCTATGACTGATGCATAGTCTGAGCGGACCTCTTCTTATGAGGAATCATGTTAGTGTGGACCCATGTCTCTAAATATCACATTTTATATGGTCTATACGGACTAGCATCTAACATCATTACTATGTTTTTCTTTTATTTAAACCTTATTTTTTTAGATAGATGATCCTCTATGAGAATGGAATTTTAACAAACTCATTTTAATGCATCTACTTTATTAAAAAGAAGATATCTTTATTCTTTTATTTGTTTAGTTTGCTACGGAACAATGGTCTTATCCTTTCAATGTTTTCTACCATGTGCTAAGTCTATACAAATGTCTACCAATGTGATTAGGTTAGCACAGATTTACTTTTGCATGCATTTTATCCTTTATGGTTCATGCAGACCTATATTTGATAGAAATTCATATTATGTATCACAATGGTTGTATGTTTATTTCCAAGTTCATTATGCTTTGATTGTTTTGCTTCTTATGATGTGTGTATTATATCCTAGAGTTTTTCATATAAGTTTGTGAAAACTTCTTTTCATGAGGATCCAAGTCTGTATAGATCTTTTATACTTTGTGCTATGTTACAAGAGGTCCGTGCGGACTTAATGCCTTTTTAGTGGAGTAGATTTTGGTATTTTGGATTAGAGTGTTTTTTAAGGAATTTTTATGTATTCCTTATTTTTTAGATATGTTTTTATAGGATTTTAAGTTGTAATCATTTTAAGTATTTCCTTGTTAAATTCCATCCATGTTATAATAGGTATTAAAATATTTTTGGTCCGCTTAAAGTTTAAAGTCACATAAAATATTTTATAAAAAATAAAGGCTTAATTACATATAAATAAAAATTTTAGGACCATAGTTGTCAAATATCCAAAAAAAATTAGATGATAAGAATGAGGTTTTTCTAATTAATAAATGTTTTAATCAATATATTTTAAGGATCAAAGTCCTCTCACTCAAAATTTGTAAAATTGAGTAGATAACAGGTTTTAAAGATTGTTTTAAGTAATAAAATGGCATTAGAGCCAAAGTTCCATAGTTTGCTAGAAAATGATTTTATAAATAAAATGAACATTTATTAATAAATTGTTTTCTTGAACTAATATTTGATTTATCTAATAAAATGATTTTGGACAAATGTCCATAATTTAATTAATTTGCTTGATTTCATGTACGATGGATATTTATGATGTATTTTTTATGTGTATTTTATTTGCTTTAATTTTATTTTATTTTGATCAATTTTGTCATTCAAATATGTTTATTTAATTAATCACAACAATTGTGTGCTTGAGGGAATTGATAAAAATTAGAACCGTCAAGATAAAAATCGATATTATGCGATGGGCATGAATAAAAGGGTATTCTCAAACCCAAAAACTCTTTGATTTACTTCCTAGACTAACCAACCAGGTGGCGACTCACACTCAACACTAGGTAAACTGCCTTATAAGGGATACTGAAGCTCCTATCCTCACATCGAATTCAAAACATGCCTTTTAAAGGCCCATTCCAGTCTAGCCCAATCACCAAAGTCAAAATACCTCTAGTACCATATCGGCCTATAAGTCTTTGAGGTATGTCCTATAAGAGTGTATCTATGCTCTATCTCAGCAATAGAGGAGTTCCATTACAATAACCATGGGAACTCAGTATTAAGGATAAAAGTAGTAGTAAGATGAGGAAATATGCCTCTTTTATAAGCCTAAACATGCAACAAACAAGAAAGAAGAAGCTAGTTAGCACAATCAAGCAAGAATATATGGATTAAAAGTGAAAGAAAGTAATTTTACCTCTAAGATCATCACAAAACCTTGTTTTGTTTTCACCACATATCTACAGCTTTTATCCAAGCCTATATATAGCATCTTTAAAGCCAAAGATCCTTCATTGCAAGATGAAATCTCATCTAAATCTATTAATGCCAGCAAAAATGGGCTCTAAGTTATACTTTTTATATTTGTGAAGAAAGTATAGCCTAAAAACACGAGAACAAAACCCTAAGTAATCCAATAAATCTGTAACTTCAGAAGTTGGTCTGCTAGGGTTACTTTGGTCCAGTGATCTATAATAAAAGAGTAGTATATTCCACTATTTCCCTTTACATTGGGATAAAGCCCAAGGAGGGATGTGACGTAGTCCCACTTAATCATGCGATAGAATAAGCAGTCATCAAAAGTAATCCTCTACCTGCTACATGGAATATTAATAATCATAGCAAAATTAATCAACCTTATGGTATCCTCACCGAATAGGAGATAGAATGTATGTGTTGCATCAAGCCACCTCTCTACTAAGGCATGATAGATGCACAAATTACCCTTTTCTCATAGATCAAAGAAAAGTATCATACAGGTGAGTGAATATTATCTCTTAAAATTTTCACTTACTATCTTTAGGAGAATTCTATAAAAGGTCATGATAAAAGAGAAGCTTCTCATTTTCTCGTAATTAGTAACAACCCACAGAAGATAAGGAAAATTGAGTTAAAATCGAAAAACAAAGTATAAGTTAGAAAATGATAAAAACATTTACACAATAAGTTTAGAACATCCATATAATAATTCTTCCTATCACACAATAGTTCCATAAGGAAAACCATTATATGACAAGTATGAACTAGTGTACAATTGTTTCAAACCACTGTGCAGAGGTTTCACATGATTGAACATAATAAATAATGTTGTCTATTCGTATTCTTTACCCAAATTCAAAATTTTATCCAAATCAATCTAATTGATCTAATTTCAAGCTATGGATTAAGGTTCCAATGTTTCTAGCCTAAGTCCCAATATCCTTATCAGCTAAAAATGAAGAAATGAAGAGAAAAAGCAAAGAATTCAAACTTACATGCTCTAAGAGAGGCAAAAAAACCATGTGATGGTAAATCCTAAAGCATATAGACCTTATCCTTACCCCCTATAGAGGTTTAACACATATAAATAGGTCCTAGTATGCTAAAATAGGTGAATTCGAAGTTAAAGCCATTATGGAAGAGAAAGGAAGAAAAAGAAATGGAAGAGTAAAAGAAGAAATGAAAGTGAAAATGAAATGAAAAATTTGAAATTTCACCTATATATACCCTGGAGGTCAAAATTATCAAAATTGACATATAGGTCCAAAATGATGCCAATTGTTATACTATTAGTCATTTTTCCAGAACTCGGCTCCGATTGGGAGAATTTTGACAAAATGCAAATAACTAAAATGCCTTTCAAGTATAAAATACAATTTAGAAAAGTTATAAATATTGGATGCCCAATCCTAGTCAACTCTAGATAGCAAAATGCTCAATCTAGCATAAGTGTCCAACCTAGAATTCAATAATAAGTGCTCAACTTGAAACAAATTAAAGGCGCTCAACCTAGAATTCAACACAGGTGCTTAACCTAAATGCCAGTTAAGGTTGTTGGATCTAAAAACTAGCATAGGGAGTATAGACATAAGGATTTGAGACACTTCTTAGTTCAAAGAATTTCCAATGATGAAACTCCTAAATGCTAGATATTTCTCAAGAGATGTAAGGGAAGGCTCATAACCAAGTAAAACACCATTTAAAAAGGCACAAGGAAAATTCCTAGTAGACATCACATGATATATGTAAAGGCCTTATTTCATAAAGGTTAAGGTCCATGTAGACCCTATCAATAAAGATGCTGCTGATGTCCATGCAAACCTCCTCTTATGAAGATACAAGTTCATACAAACCTCAACTCATATCCATATGGACCTTTACATTTAACATTCGTACACACCTAGACATTATGTGTAACCATGGCACTACTTCTAGATGGCTAGAAATATACTCTCTGGGATGGGCCATGAATTATTTTTTGTGGGAATTGTAAAAGGCTAAATTTTTTTTCGTCAAAAGGGGAAGCATTTTGAGAAAAAAAAAAGAAGCCCTTTTACAGTTGTCACTTCTTTCCTTTAAACCTATCATCTTTATCTTCTCCCTTACTAGAAAATCTGCACTAAAAACCCTAATCCTCTATTGATAAATTTGAAACCACCATTTTTGCTTGGCTTTATAGGGGCCTAAGCTTACATAGCTTGAAGAAACTTTATATTTGGGATAAAAATCTTGAGGAAACCTTTATAAAGGGTTTTTCCTTCCTTTTTTAGTTTTTTTTTTCATTACTTTTCATCCTTTTTCTTTATATTTTCTTTACATCTTTAGTTTGCTTCTTCTCTTTCTTCTTTACTTTTGGCTTTAGATCAATGATCCTTAATAAAAATAGAGTTTTAAATGATCCTTTTTTATGGGTTTACTCCATTGGAAAAGTGAGATCATTTTTATTTTTATTTAATTAATTTGTTCTTTAATTTATTCATTTATTAATGTGTGTTAATGCTTCTATGTTCTAGGCATTTATCTTTCATTTTTTGTTGTTTGTGGAATAGCCACGGCTGCTTTCTTTTTTGGCATTTTGTTTCTATGCCTATATTTGCATAGATCTCTATAAATGAAGGTTTTTGTCTATGCAGACCTTCTATTATATGTGCCTTCTATTTTATAAGGTCCATACGGATCAATATATTAAGGTGGCTTCCAGTATGGTTGTTATTACTTTTTTACATTTATGTAATATCGATATAGTCTGTAAAAACCTCTTTGTATAGAGATTTGTGTCTGTGTGAACCAACTTTTTTAATAAATTTTTTGTCTTGCATGGTCCGTATAGGCATATATTTGAAAATTTTGTCACAGTTGCTTTTTAGCATGCTATGATCATGTTCTAGTCCACACAAACCTCCTTCATCTAAGATTTTGGTCTATACAAATTGTACTTCTTTGTGCTCTATTGTGTGTGATTTTCTTGAGTTGTGTGTAATAAAGTCCTTATGGATACTGTGTTATTGTTTTAACCTTTTTGTTTTAGAGTTTAAATGTATATTGGTTTCTATGGGAGAAGATATCAGCACAAACTTGTTTTGGATGTTGATAAGGTCAGCGCAGACTTAGTTTAGGTGTTTTTGTAGTCCGCATGGACTTAGTTCTGTTCCAGCATATTAGTTTTTTATGCTTCATATATATGGTCTGTAATTAATTTTTGTTCAACTTTTTAGATTATTTATAGTAGAATTTTCAATTGTAAACATTCTAAATATTTTTTTATATAATTCCATGCATGTTTTAATAGGTAGCTAAAATGATTTTTGGTCCAATTAAAAATTAAAGTCACAATAAAATGTTTTATAGAAAATA
>CANXYI010859686.1:0-13843 GCA_948208565.1 Hura crepitans
AAAAATTTTTTTGAGATATAACAATCACATTATATTTTTTTTTTTTTTTAATTTTTTTTTATAGATATATATATATATATATATATATATATATATATATATATATATATATATATATATATATATATATATATATATATATAGGCTATGTCATACACTTAAAAGATATTGTATGAATATTATATTGGTAAAACCTATACTTGGTTTATGCATTATGCTAGTGGCATACTAGTTGTGGTATATAGTCATTTGTGCATAAGTTCTTGATTGTAGTAGTCTACTCATCACATATTCATGTATAATCAAGCTAGGTACACATTTTTATGTTGTTACTATCAGTTATCAATGCATATATAGAGAATCATTAGAAAACCTAGTGTTAGCACCAATATAGATGTTGTACTAGGAGTATATAAAGAGAAAAATAAGAATAAACATGATAATAATGGTAACACATTATCAGACATGCATCACTTATGCTATGGTCTAATTAATATAATAGGTTTAGAAAGCAAATTTTGGAAAGCATGATAATAATGGGGCAAGTAACTTAACTGAGTGCAATATGAAAACACTATCAGATATGATTTAGATATAATTTAGATATGATTTATGTAAGCTTTAATATAATCCAGACATAATTAATGTAAGTTATAACATAACATAGATATGATGCATATACATCAAGACTAGAGTTACAAAACTAGTTCTGCAGTTAGTGTTGTGGTAGGAATAATGTTAATTAAATAAGGATAACTTAATAGCCTAACAAGAGCACAAAAACTTAATATTTGTGCAAATAAATCTACAATTTTAGGGGAGTGAATTTAAAACCAAGAGCTAAGGTAGACCTTACATAATCTTAGTTAAGGTAGCTTTGGCATGGCAAAAAGGGAATTTTTGTAGATCTACGACAGTCGATAGCTCGGCCCTAGTGTCATATGAGCTATTTATAGTTGATAGTGGTCGAGGCCACATATATTTTTTAGCTTAAAATATAGTAGTGGAAAGGCAATGAGCAAGTCCATCATTGTCACACCTTTTCAGCTTATAGTTTTTAGCCCGTTTACCATTCCTGAAGGTTATTTTCATAGTGTGTTACCTATGGCTCTCCACAATTTTAAAAGATTAGATTTTTAATAAACACTAGAAATTTTATTATAAATAAGTATAAGTACTTAAACTAGTTGGTTTGCTAGGATACATAGATTACTAGCATTACTTATAACCCAGGTTATAGAAATCCTTAAATTATATGCCTAAAAAATTGAATAAAGAGTCTATAATTTAAGTTAAGATATAGTTAGATCATCCCAAGGATGCTTCTTTCTTCATATCATACCAAATTTGCAAGTTTCAAGTTGTAATCTTGGTATGTTAATGACATCTAGCTATCACATATGAATAACATAGTAAGTTAAACACACATATAACTAGCCTTGAAGACGGTGGGTAAGTGTACAAACTGGGATGGATGTTCAGAGGCAAGCACTAAGATCTCAAGCAGCAACTCTTATTTTGTGTGTATATACGTGTGTGTGTGCATATATATATATATATGTATGTATGTATGTATGTATGTTTATATATATATTCCATTTGTAAAAGATACCTAGTTTGTTTATGGTTTATGTAGATGATAATAAGAAAAAGTGTATTCAGTTGTATTTTAGATGTATATGTAAATAATGCTTGTATAATTGCTTAGGCATGATGGAGGTGTTATAAGTAGTGTTGGTATATGCTAGTGTGTATGTATGAATAGGTCTATAATTAGTACACACTAGTAGGTTAATGGATAATTACAATATGGTAGGGGAGACTCTAACTAACTTCTCCTTCTATGGACTTGATTTTAGTTGTGTCCTTGAATTGTCAGAGAATATAAGGATCTTAAACGGGATTGAGTTCATGATAGTTATTGATTTTTATATGTCCTTATTTTCTCTTGACATATTAAATTTCTAATTTTAGGTGTAGGAGGAAGCTTTGTAGGTTCCCACTCTAAGTAGGGTCAGATGTTCCTTAATCTCAGTATGTTATAACCTTTTCTTGAGCATCCTAGACGTGGCTTGGTAGGGGTGTTACAAATGTGGTATCAGAGCAAGTTTTGTGATTTTAGGATTATAGTTGTCTATACATGCCAGTCTTACATCATGTCTATGCTTATATCCTAATGCTTGTGCTTGACTAGTCAAAGGTGATTTATAGGTATAGGAAGGTCATTAGATTTGCCTAAGGTCCTCTAGGTAGTTTAGTGAAGAGGACGGAGAAAGAAATCATATCCTTTCCCAAGGGTTACCCCCAATAATATATTCGCCATTAGCATTGGAATAATAAATTCTCTACTAGCATTGTATTTAGAGTATTCAAATACATGCCGAGAGCCATAACCTAGTTACACACCACCTCCTCTATTGACCCCCTCTACTTTTGATAGTGGTATGGGGACCCTTAGCAAAGATCTTCAATAGATAAACTATGAGGGTATGGGATAAAAGTAGTCGAGAAAGGAGAGTAGAGGACCTCACAGTATTAGGTACTGGTGAACAATGACAATGATGGTATTAGAGTAGTTGCTATGTGTGACACCCCCCATCGGATTCATGAAGAAGCCTGACAGGCGGACTACTTCCCAGTAGGTCACCTATCCTAGGATTGCTCTAGGAGAAAACTCCTTAACACTTATAGACTATTCTGGAATTCTATCAGATATTACTTAGGTGTCCCATCTAATCCTTTTACATGCTCATACATGGTTTGACAGATGCAGACAAAGAATATACAGACCCTATTTAGGTCATAGAAAATTGGGTAGCATAACAGCTATTCGGCTAACATACCAAAACTTTTTCCACTTGTTAAAACACTTTAATAAGCCATAAATCATCACAGCTCCTTCTAGACCTTTTTTTCCCCAATTAAACATTAGTCAACACTAGACATCTACATCATATATCAGTATTTAACAACACAAAGCCTCAAGCCCACAGTTATCAAGGTTACACACAGTCAAAACAAACACCATAATGGATTATATACAACACTTCTAGGTTATATGTATAGACATAGCAACATCTAAGCATGCTGACCTAAAAACCTATAGGTTATTACATGAGTGCCACTACGAAAAAGAAAAACCACTTTCTTTATCCTTTAACTACTATATAGCTACATTACATGATCACCGAGGCTAGCATACTTATCTTTGTTACCTGTGCACCACAACATAGGCAAGATGAGTATAAAACTCAGTAGACAAACCTAAACCATTTAATACATGTACTAATACACACATGCAATTAAAATTAATAGTCTAAGTGTAATGTGTCAACCACACGCCACATGTTTAATATTATGTAGAATGTGTGTTATACTTTTTCCTAAAATTACCAAAATGCCACTACAATTATTTTAATTTAATTTCTTTTTATAATTTATTCAATTACTTGAAAATTCATTAAAGTGTATTGTTTAAATTATTAAATGGGCCCTATTTGGTAGACCACATTTGTAGACAGTAGAACAAGAGGAAACTAAAAGATGTGCAGTGGCCCACATTTTAGACCTTGGCCATTGCACCAGCCACTATAGCCTGTAAGGATCAATTCATAAGAACATCCCAAGGGGCAAAATGCTGAATAGATATGTTTAGGGATCAGTCCATAGACCTCCCAAGACACTGATCGTAATAAATAATCCATCCTAGTCTGCCTAGTACACTAGTGCAGTGCCCCATCTAAGGACCTTCACCGCTACACCGACATAGTCTGATATCCAATCAATGAAAAGAAATGTTTACCCTATAGACTAGTGTAGTCGCTCAATTATGAACATTGGTCACTGCACTGGCCTAGTCTGATAATTAGATAGTCTAGTAGCTGCTAACCCTAAGTTGATCGGTCAACCCATCTAATAGGTGTCTAGCTAATGGGCCATCTATCAATATTTTTAAGTTTATTTCTCATTGATCATCCTTTTATAATATTGTGAAGTGAAAAACAAATAGACAAAATTTTTATCAAATAGTCAATTTTTGACCTGGACGGTTACAGTTCATTTTTAACTCTATCGGGTAAAATCGGGTAAAATTTTCTATCACTTTTTGACTCAAATTTGGAGGAATAATTACATGCATATTAATTCTGCTCTAGCATATTATTTTCACTAAAATATTCTCTTATTAAATAGCCTTTTTAATTATAGTCCCAAATTCTTATTTTATAGGACAGTTATTGGTCATTCTATTGACTTGCGATAGCCATTTTATGGGCATTTTAATTGCTCCAATCATCATATAAATCCATAGGTCTAAAGTCAATCTAAAAGAAAGGCATTAACTTTCCATACAAGTGGCTTACATACCAAAACACAAATTCATTGCATAATATGTCACTTTTAGGTACAAGTTCATGCCTAATTTTAAGCCTATTTTAAAACCATTTTACATGCCATTTTAAGCCACTTTTAACTTCATTTTTGAATCTCTTTTCCCATGATTTAAACATGTCCCATAATTCATTCATTTCATGTTATACTAATCATGTATATCAATCTAAACTATGTCATCTACTAAATGCCATAAATGCCATGCCATTGCGCACACAAATGACATTAAGCCGTACCATATTTTCAAGTCACGTTACCTTGCAAACTCTCAGCCATAAGTTCCATTTTCCCTTATTCATACTTTTTATCTCATTCAAACATACTTATGCCTACTTTAATGTCACAAAAACATGACTATAGACATATTTATGCTTCTATCATGCAAATTATGCCAATATACCTTAGAACATGCCTCGCCTACACTATCAGCACACACATACAAGTCTTAACTCACTACATTCTTCACATACACCTCACATGCCATTACTTGGAAAGCCAAAACCCATTCCATAAACTATATACACACCCCACACTCACTCATATACCAAGGCACACCTTTTAGCCAAAATAAGTCACCCATAAAACTTCACAAGTTTATTAGTTGCACCTAAAATTCAATCATTATTCATGCCAAATACATAAACTAACATGCCATAACACCATTTCAAGTCATGTATACACACACATGCCTAGTCAAAGCTCTCAGCCAAAGGAAGAATTCACCCTTCCTCACTTCCTTTTCATCCAAACATTATCTTAAACATTCATTACATACACCATTAGCCTAGCTATACATTTAGTCTATCAATTACACACATAAACCTCCTAATCTACCATTTCTATATAAGGTACCTAAGCATTTTTTAAAGGGATTAACTTACTTACCTCAATACCAAAGGGGCTGAAATTAACTCTTCTAGCTTGAAGAAAATAACAAATTCCTCCCTTTAACCCTTATTCTCCATACATGCCATTCCTTATTAAATAATCCATCAAAATTCACACACTCACTCTAATCAAACTCTAATTAGATGGCTATTCATAGAATCATCAAATGCCTTAGGAAATAAAATGAAAAGGGCTAAAACACTTAAACATAAGATGTTGCCCTTTTAGTCCTCTCTTCTTGACATCTTAAGCTTCCTTGATTTTTCTTGAATTCTAACCACTTCTATGGCCTCTAAAACCTTTATAAATTAATTCCCCACATTTTAAGATGATTTTTTTGTGGTAATACACTTAAGAAAAAGCTTAAAAAAGGTGATAAAAATAGAGGATTTAGGCTAGAGTTACATCGATTACAGCAAAGAGGAAGAAGAATTTAGGTGGAGAGTGTGTGGGTTTGGCCAAATGGCCATCCATGTGTCACCTTGGCCCTTTTATAGGGGCTGAGTTGCCACAGGTGGGGCACACATGCCATCCAAACAACCCGAAAATGCTCTATTTCTATAGAAACTTTGAGGAATTTTTAAAATTCACTTGGACCTCTAAAAATTATCATGTTTGCTTTAAAAATCCTTGACTGGTCTTATTTAAGGGCTCATAAAATTTCATGGCCAAATTCCACAGATAGGACAGTTAAATAATTGCCTCGATTTATGTGTGAAACCTTGAAATTTAGAAAATTTTGCAAAGGACCTTAGAATCACAAAATTCTTTCATCCATGGACTAGGGGAAATTTTTAACCTTTAGGGTGTAACATTTTTATGTTTATCGAGGCTCATCACAGGTCATTCCTAGCTTGACTTCATTTGAGCATATGACTTACTAGATTATAGCTTGAAATAATTTATTGGTTATATTAAATCTTTAAATGAAGTCAATTTTATCATTTTATGACCCCATAAAGTTTCATGGCCGATACCCTTACCTTGTGCCTTATAAAGGTGACTTAGCACTTCGGGAACACTTTTTGACATCAGTGATACTATTCATAGAGCCTCATGTTACATGTGTTATAATTCTTCCCCTTTTAATAAATTTCATAATCAAAGTTACCTAGAGTAAAAAGATGTGGATACTAGGCCCTCATCTACTTTTCGGACTCCTAGGTAGCTTTTGCTACATTGTGAAGCTTCCATAAAACTTTAACAAAAGGAATAATCCTATTCCTTAACTACTTCACTTCTCTGGCTAATATTTGTATAGGTTCTTATTCATAAATTAAGTCTAGTTGCACCTCTACATCTAATATTAGGACTATGTGAGAGGGATTTGATTTATATCACTTCAACATAGATACATGAAATACATTATGGATTTATGATAGTTTAGATGGCAATGCTAGTTTGTATACCAACAGTCCTACTATGTCTGTAGTCTCATATGGGCTAATAAACTTGGGGCTTAGCTTCCACTTTTTCCGAAATCTAAAGACCTTCTTCCATAGAGATACTTTTAAAATTAAGTTTTCTCCCATTGCATATTCAATATCTCTCAACTTTAAATCATCATAGGATTTTTGCCTCTCAGTTGTAGTTTTCAATCTCACTCTAATCACCTTAACTTTTTCTTCATCATCTCTAATTAGATCAGCTCTTGATATCTTATTATCCCTACTCTCACTCTAACACAGTAGAGTTTTACACTTCTTACTGTATAATGCTTTATATGGGTCTATGCTTAAACTAGTCTAGTAGCTATTATTATATGCAAACTCAACTAAAGACAAGTACTGATCCCAGCTAACTTTAAACTTAATAGCACAACTACATAACATATCCTCAACCACATGTATCACCCTTTTTTATTGTTTATCTATCTGAGGGTGAAAGGCTATACTATAATTCAACCTAGTGGCTAAGGCTTCGTGGAACCTCTTCCAAAATCTAAAAGTAAATCGAGGATCTATATTAGAAATAATTGCCACAAGTACACCATGAAGTCTAATAATCTCATTAATATACAATTTACCCAACTTATTTAAGGAGTAGTATATCTTGACAAGGATAAAGTGAGTTTTCTTAGTTAGTCTATCAATTATAACCCATACTGCACCATGTTTGCCTCTAGTCATAGGTAATCCCACTATGAAATCCATTATCACTCTTTCCCATTTCCATTATGGTATTACTATAGGATGTAGCAATCAAGAAGGAACCTAATGCTTAGCTTTTACCTGCTGACCTATCAAACACTTAGTAACAAGCTTTGCCACATCACTTTTTATACCTGACCACTAATACTAAGGCTTCCAATCCAAATACATCTTATAATATTAGGGTGCATAGAGTAAGGAGCTTCATGAGCCTCATCTAGTATCTATAAATTTAAGTCATCTGTACTAGGTACACAAAACCTACCCTGATAATATAGACATCCATTTTCCCTTAAATTAAATCCTGGTGCCTTCCCCTCTTGAATTTACTCATCAATTGCATCAGTGATTCATCTCTACTTTATACTTCCTTTATCTACTGTCTGAAGTTTAGTTTGATCAGTAACTTAGCCAATACAACATTTTCCTTGGTATATTGCAGCCTAGCATTCATAGATCTCAGAGTTAGCATAACTTTCCTACTCAAACCATCTATTACCACATTAGCCTTTCCTAAGTGGTAATCTATTAAGCAATCATAGTCCTTTATCAGCTCTAGCCATCTCCTCTATCTCAGGTTCAATTCTTTCTATGTGAGAAGGTATTTAAGACTCTTCTGATATGTGAAAATTAACACTTGTCCTCATATTGGCAGTGCCTCCAAATTATCAAGGCAAAAATAATAGTAGTTAATTCCAAGTCAAGAGTAGGATAATTCTTCTCATGTGGCTTTAATTGTCAAAAAGCATAGGCTACTACCTTTCTTTCTTGCATTAGCATGCAACCTAAACCATTATATAAGGCATTACTATACACTATAAGGTCTTTACCTTGTTCAGGTTGAATTAAGATAAGAGCTTTTATCAACATCTTTTTTAACTTCTCAAAACTAGCCTGACATGTGTCATCCCATTGAAACTTCACATTTTTCCTAAACAGTATTGTCAAAGCGATTACAATTAAAGAAAATCCCTTTAAAAACCTTTTGTAATACCTAACTAGTCCTAAAAAGCCCTCTATCTTGGTCATATTGCTTAGAGGTTCCCATTCTAATACTGCTTGGACTTTACTGGGTTCTACTATGATACCTTCTATTGACACTATGTGTCCTAAAAATGCTACTTTAGTCAACCAAAAATCACACTTGCTCAGCTTGGCATACAACTGTCTCTCTATTAGAGTCTTTCAACACAACCCTAAGATATTGCTTATGTTCCTCCCTTAGTCTTAGAGTACACTAGAATATCATCGATAAATACTACCATAAACTTATCTAAGTAAGGTTTTAATACTATATTCAATAAATCCATAAAGGCTATCGGTGAGAGCAAAGGGCATCACTAAGAATTCATAGTGCCCATATCTAGTTCTAACTACAGTCTTAGGAATATTAGCTTCCTTAACTCTCAGCTGATGATATCTAGATCTCAACTCAATCTTAAAAAATACACCCGCACCTCTCAACTAATCAAAGTGGTCGTCTATTTTAGGCAAAGGATATTTATTTTTCATTGTCACTTTATTCCGCTATTTGTAATCAAGACACAGTTAAAGCAAGCCATCTTTCTTCTTTACAAACAACATAGGTGCTCCCTAAGGTGAAACACTAGGTTGATGAAACCCTTATCCAATAGCTCTTATAGTTGCACCTTCAGTTCTTTCAGCTTAGTAGGTGCCATTCATAAAGGAGTAATAGAAATAGGAGTTATACTAGGATACACCTCACTTTCAAAATCAAGTTCTTGCTGTGGAGGAAAACCTAACAACTCATCAGGAAACTCATACACTATAAGAATCTAATCAATTACTGGGTGGAAGCATCAGTGTCAATGACATGAGCTAAATAAGCTTCACACCCTTTTTGGATGAGTTTCCTTGCTATAACAGCCGAGATGGGATTATTCACAATGCTCCTTTCATGCACAATTGTCGCTATTTATCCCACTAAAAGAGGGTTAGCTTCTTACCTTTACAGTTAAGTATAGCTGGATGCTCTGACAACTACTCTATTCCCAAAATCACATCAAACTTATGAAAAGGTAGTTCAATCAAGTCCACAAAAAATAAACAATCTTTAATCACTAAATGACACTATCTATATACTTTATTCACATGCACACTCTATCCTATAGGATTACTGACTTATATATCTATATTTACATAGTAAGATTTTAGTCCTCTACCATGTGCCAATATGGTGCATACATATGAATGTGTAGATCTTGGGTCTACCAAAGCCAAAATTGGAACATAAAATAAGTAAAAAGTACCAGTTATGACATCTAATGCTACTGCCTCCTCTTTGGCTATGATAACATACTGTCTAGTTGGGGTACGGGCCTCTAATCTAATCCCCTGATTAGGACTAGGTATATCCCCTCTACTCTATCTCTGATCCTTGTTTTAAGGTGCCACTATAGATGCTTGAGTGCAAGCACCCTTAGGCTATCTATAGGGATACTCTCTTTAATAGTGGTCTCTAGCACCATAAGTAAAATATTCCCCTCTTTTACTAGTTTGACACTGACCCCAATAATTCTTATTACATGTGTTACAAGTTAGAGGTCCATTCTTATTACCCGAAGGACTAGGAGTGCTAAGAGCTCTAGGAGGTAATCGGGGTCTAACAGTGGAAACTTGCCTAGATATCTGAGACTATGCTTGTCTCAGTGCCTAATGCATAGATTGAGACTGAGGTAGCGATTCTCTCTCTCTCTCTTCGTGTTAGCTGAGGCTACACTTGATTACCCTACAGTAAACTATCTCTTCCTCTAGAAGAAATCTCTCTTCTCTTATACCATTTCCTCCATGTCATTGGCAAATGCCACTAATACAATAAAGTCTATTACCTTAGGGTTTGCTATCTACATTCTCAATTCCTTATTCAACACCTTTAAAAATCTTTTACACTTCTCTTCTTTATTAGGTATGAACTCCTTGACATATCTGATTAGGCAGGTAAAATCCTTCATATATTCAGCCACTGTCCTCTTACCTTATTTCAATTGTAAAAATTCTTGCCTTCTCTTTTCCTTATAGGACTCAAGGATATACCTCTTTCTGAATTCTATCAGGAAAAACTCCCATGTGATCTTTACCACTGGCTTCCTCCTTTTGATAGTATCCTAATAGTGGTATGCTTCTTCCTACAGGAGGGAAGTTATATGCATTAAACTGTCTTTTTTTAACCATTCTAGCTATTCTAAAATCCTAAAAGTCCTCTCAAACAAGTACTCTGCTCATACTGTATCATCCTTTTTTGTTCCTAAAAAATCCATAGCTCCCATCTTTTTCATTCTCTCTAGTGGTGTCTTCTATATAAGAGCTAGGGAAGGTAGACGTACTGGAGCTAGTGGAGGAGTTAGAGATAGAGCAACAGGTGCAGAGGTATGTGTCAATAGATTTACTATTTGTTGCAACAAAATTGGACATGCTTCTATATGTGGCTATGCTTGAGGTTGTGGCATATGTTCAACATCACTAGGTTTAAGAGTAGCTACATTTTTTGCTCCCTGTGTGGTAGTTGAAGCATAATTAGCAACTTCATCTGCTCATTCCTTTGATTGTCAATCAGGCATCTCATATTACTACAAAAATTACTAACTTATCAGCCTCCGAGTAGTGTAGCATAACACATAACCAACCCTAGACTCTGGCACTCATGTAGCTTACTTAGGTACTTTAAACCTATGCTTTGATACCACAAAATATGACACTCCCTACTAGATTCCTAAAGAAACTTGATAGGTAAGGCACTTCCCAGTTGGTCACCTATCCTAGGATTGCTCTAGGAGAAAACTCCTTAACACTTATAAGCTATTATGGGAAGTGCCCCACTTGTTGGGTTTCTTTAAGAATCCGATAAGGGATGTCACATTTTTTATTTCTAGTGACAGTTTAAGGTGTGTTGGGTTATGGTGATTAAAGAGAGTCTATTAGTGATGATGCTATTTATCAATGGTATTCTAAATTATTTAAGGTCCAAGGATGAGTATGGTAGGCATTTAAAAGTGGAGCTACAAACCATGGTATGAAATGATTATATGCCAAGTTAGGAAGTCTGACTTTAGGATGGAAAGGATAACTTCCCTAGTATATTTGAGGGTATCATATGAGATTCAAGTAGATCTCATAGGAATTGAAGCCATCTTCAAGGGGACTCATAATGGATATCCCTATAGTTAGGAGTCTAGGAATGGTGAGCTCCTACAGAAAGGTTGTCAAGAGTTCCAATATGGGTAGTGCCACCCCTAGATTGATGTAGAAGAGAAATAGTTAAATATGCAAATAAGTATCACAATAGCTTTAATTAGTTAAAAAGCTATTTTAGCAAATGCACTAGCACTTATATATAAATTGTTTTAGGTATAAAGTATGGGATATAAGGTAGCATGTCCCATAATGAAAGGGATTTTGTGGGTGTAACAGATGATTGCATACATCTTACAACATATAAGAGACATGAAAAAGTTATTTTACACATGATCGAAAGTGATAGCAATAGTTCACGCTGAAAATATGAAGTATTACCTATGTAGGAAAAGTGTTCCATTTATAATGACCCTAAGAGTTGAAAGCCTTTACTCCATTTAAGAGAGTGAACCCTAGAAAGGATACGCAAAAAAAATTATTGAAAAACCTATGATTCCATCATTAACTAACACCCTAACAAGGCCACTATGGTGTTAGGTGCATTGAGTAGGGAATTGTTGTTTGGTACTTAACTTTGCAACCATGATAGGTCTCTTCCGTTAATGGTTTGCTAGAGGTTAATGGCATGATCATTTAGTCATGGAATATAAAGATGATAAAAGAAAATAAGATGGCAACAAATTCGAGTCAGACCTTTCTGCTTAAACTAAGTGTAGAAAGATCAAGTAACCTATAGTTATTAGTTATCATATGTCAGGGCCAAATAAGAAAAGGAGATGAAGATTAAGCTAATGATATGGGTGGAAGATTATAATTTAGAGGTATATTAATTAGGCCTAGAATTGAGAGGGATACCATAAAGTATGGGAGCAAATGGTTTGTGTGCTTTTAGGTGACTTGAACCTCAAATACCATCTGTATTTGTTAAGCCAGTCCAAATCTCTGCATAGTGGTGGGGTCAAGTCACCTTTAATTTTGGTGATAGGGTTACCTAATACTCTTAAGGGAGAAGAATCAAGTAAGTGGTTATGAGTAAGTTAAATAACTCACATCTTTTCCTACTAGAAGGAGCAGAGCTATCTTGGTAAATTAGTAGAGGAATGTCTTAAAGTTATGATGTGGTTACTTAGAGTCATTATCTCTATTGTTGAGTTAGAAATCCAAGATTTAACCATAGATTCTAGCAAAACTAAATTAGGCAATCAGAATGAAAGGAGTTCAAGATATATACCACCCTATGAGGGATATAATGGGTTAGTATATTAGTCTAAAAGAGGATGCCATCCAAGCCTAGAGGGGTTTATGAAGTATTTAGGTAGCCATGTTATGATGAAATGAACCAACCTTGCTCAATTTTTCTTACCCAAGGTGAGGTAGAAATTTAATCTAACCATACTTGTAAAGAACTCAAGACGATACTAGCTAGAATAGGCAGAAGCTTCGGAAGTAGAATTATTCCCCTATGTGGGCATTATGGCACAAACACAAATAACAAAGATTACATAGGAAATTCAATATCTATGACATAGTAAAACCCCAGTTATTCTCTGTATGAATATAACTCTATTTTAGGGATGAAATATCTTATATGGGAGAGAGTTGTGGCACCTGAAGTATTTTTGAGAATTTAATAAACAATTTGGCTTGCTCAGCTAGTAGTTGTTGTAGGGGATCTAGGAAAAAATTATTTTATTAATTAAATAGAGTGGGGAAGTAATTAATAAAATGGGAAATTCTCATTTGATTTCTATAAAATAGAGAAAGGGAAAGAATTTATGGAGTAACCAAGTCAATTTAGAATTTCATAGCTAATTTTATTTTCTTTTTTAACTAATTATTTATAATAGAGAAATGATTGAGGGATGAGAAATTTGACAAAACAATAATAGAGAGTTAAAAAGGGCATTTTTGAGTGAAGGGACCAATTAAGAATCTAAAAAGTTACTAGAACTTTTATGGTAGTAGAAAATTGAGATAGGAATTTAGAGGATAAAAAAGAAACTTTCTTAAACTAAAATGACTTATCCTGTTTGTAACCATGTTGCTAGAAATTTTTTATTATAACTTGGGTGAAGAAAAAGTAATATATAAGTGGCATAAAAAAAGAAAGAAAAGATAAAGGAGTTAAATGGAGGAATACAAACTGGGAACCTAATACAACTATTTGAAAAGAAAGGGCTAGAAGAAAGAAGAAATTCAGGGGCAATAGTTGCAAATACCATAGATTTTTGCTATGTGGGAAGCACTAGTTTATGGTGAAAAGC
>CANXYI010859689.1:0-13204 GCA_948208565.1 Hura crepitans
GTCACAAAAATTCAAGAGCATGTAGAGGGGATTAAGTATGAATTTTAAACCAAACAATGTAATTTTTTGTGATTCGTGAGAATTTTGGTGAATTTTTGCAAAAAATTGAGCTATTTCAAAATGGTTCGGGTCTCTGTGGGACCTACCCACACTTAGACATCTGGCTTAAGGGCCATGCCAAGTGGCAAAAGTGATTGACAAGTGTGAAATTCCACTAAATAAAAGGAAGAAATTCTTCCTCTCCTTATTGTTGGAACTAATGCTACTAAAAGGAAGATTGGGCTTTTTCTTCCTCTTTTTCATTCTGTTCTAGAAACTTTTGCACACCTAAATTCATTCTTGGATGTTAGGGAATTGAGGGTAAAAGAATTGGTGGAAAATGAGCCCTTAAGAATTAATTAAAAATCACCAAAGGGAGAAAGGTCAGAGGCCATTCTAGCAAGCAGTCTAAGGTGAGTTCCTTATGTTTCCTTGGGTTTTCTTAAGTTTTCCTTGGTAAACTTTTATGTTTGAGGTGCCTGAAATCTATGGGGATGTGTTTTTAATGGCTTTTGAGGTGAATTAAGGCAAAGAAAAGCTTTAAGAAAGATGGAGAAGGTGACCGTGGCAAGATAGAATTATGGTTTTAAGAGACTTAAAGTGTAGAATCTTCATTTCTTGAGTGTAAGGTAAGTGAATTCAAGCATTCACTTCATGAACCTAAATTTCAAAAGCTTCTCTTTTAGTTTAAGAATGGATTAAGCACATAAACTAGCTTGAATAGGTAGTTGTATTGAAGTATTGTAGTATATGGCTTAATAGAGTGTAAATTGAATGGTTATGTGATGAGAAGAAATGAAGTAAGTGTTAAACTCTTAGCGGCCGAGAGGTGTGCAAGGATGTTGATGTATATATATGATGCTTGATGTGTAAATTGATGGTTGTGGTGTTGATATGTGATGGAATTACTTATAATTAGATGGGAAAGTGCATGATTAAAATGAAATGTCTGTGTAGTTGAGAGGTGTGAGTGTGGGTTATGGCATGAATATTAGGTCTATGATATGTGGATCATGGTGAAAATTAGATGTTGGCATAGAAATATGTGTAAACAGGGTGATTTTGGTGAAATAATGCATGTACAAATGTGTGTGATGTAGGGCTAAGGCATGTATGGCTTATGTAATGGCATAAAATGTAATACTCGCAAACTAAGAATTTTGTGAATGACATTTTCTAGGCACAAGGGATATTTCCTGTGGTGCGGGGCATCATTTTGAGCTCGATGATTGGCATATTGGCCATAAACACTTTGACGGGCCTAAAAGTGGTTAAAATGAATGAATTAAAAATTTTAGTAGAACCAATAAATCATTTCGAGTTAAGAACTAGTGTTTATAGAGATAAAATGTGGCCGTGCTGGGATAGCTCCAGAAAGTGCCCAGATGGACCCAAAAATTTCATATCCTACACCTCAAAAAATCCACTGAGTATGATAGAGAACGAATTATAATTTTCTAAGGTCATTTAATATTTTTTCGAAATATTTTATTTTCGCGAGTGAATTGTGCCAGAAAGTCAACTATCAACTTTCGACCTAAAATTTTATATAGGCCTTCATGACCTGAAGCAAGGATTTTTAAAACTAAAATAAATATATTTGGAGGTCCAGAGAATATTTTATGAATTTTTAAAGTTTAAAAATGACATTGGGTGAATAGTAACCCTAGCTTCCAAAAGAGTTTTTGGCTAGAATTTTGCAAGGCCCTTAGTGAATATAATTGAGAATTTTTGGGACTAGAGCGGTGATTTTTGGAGGTGTATGGAAATTATTTTGAATTTTCCAAGTTAAAATCATAAATTAGATTAATTTGGGTCGTCCGATCGCCAAGTGGTGCGATCGTGGCCATCCACCTCACTTATACCCTTAAGTAGACATGTGTATGGGTGAATGGAAGGGAAAAAAAGTCATCTTCTCCCCTCCCATAGAAACGCCAATGCCATTCAAGCATAAGCCTCCAACATTCTTAGTTGCTCTTTCTCTCTCCTCCCACTATGATAAGCCACAAAATTTATGTGATTTAGAACCTCTATGGTCCCCTAAAGCATTTCCAAGTTACAGAACAAGAAAAGGAGGTCAAAAGATAGAGATTTAAACACTTGATGAATAGTGCCAAATTCATGTGTAAGTGATCATTTTCATGATTTCATATTTTTTGTAGAGACTATGTGAGGTGTAGATAACATCCATGGAAAGAGATTTCATTGTGAAGTGTTGTGTAATTTTGTAGGAATTTTTAAAGTTGGAACTTTGTATGGAAATTGTGACAGTGTTAGTTCAAGGTGGAGGAAAGGAATTCAAGGGTTCTGGAGTAGCTTTAGAGTGATAGGGAGTGTGTTGTAAGTGAATTCAACTAAAACTTTACATGTATGATGTGAAAAACATGATATTGAAATGTGGGTGTTAGTGGAAGTGGTAATTATATAGGTATTCATGTATGTGTGCTTGTGGAATCCATGTTAAAACATGTAAATTGATGATATAGGATTATAGGGATGTGAATTAGATGGGAATTGGATACGTAGGTATAGGTTGCATGCATGACTATATGTATGGCATATATGCCATGGCATGGGTATGCATGAATGGCTTGTTGGCATATGAGATTTAGATGGGGTTATGATGCATGGCATGTAAGTAAATGGCATGATTAGTATGGGTTTGTGAAAGAAAATAATGAGTATTGATGCATAAAGAATGTAAGTGAAATGGATAGTGAGAGGATGAAATATAATAGGTAAAATGTACAAAGTTAGGTGGAAAGAAAATGGGTCAAATTAGTTGCTATTGTATGGAAGGTTTTACGGAGTTGGAACAATGAAGTAATAGGTTAATTGAGATGAAATAAGATATTAAAAACTATAAGGAATTGAGGTGAAAGGAAAGAAATAAGTAAGTTGGTAAGAAAAATGTGCCAAATGAATAGTGACCCTTACGTAAAATGACCTGTAATTGTCTAAAAATTTACTATGACCTGTAATTGTCCAAAAAAATATGAACGGACAAAAAAAAAATCTATGTTTTTTTAGTTTGAATATAACTAGAATAAATATTTGACAGAAGAAAAATATTTAATTCGACTAAATTAGAACTAGAAAGGACTACAGAATTGATAAATCATTAAAAGATTGAAGGAATAAATTAAAAAGGATACATAAAAAAATTAATTAATAATAGAATATGGATAAAGCTAAGAAAAAAATTATATATGAACATTATGGCCACTATGAGGCACAAAAAGGTGCTCATAAATAATATAGGTTGAAAGAGATGAATATAGAATAATCATTATAAGGAATTCCATAAAGTAAATGGCTAAATCAGTTTAGGCTACAGAAAAATGGAATGTTTTTATAAACGCAGTAATAGTAAGAATAAGCTACTAAAATTAGGAACTAAGTGTAATGAAATGTAACAAATGAATAAAATAAAGTCCATTGAATGGAATTCTTTAGAACAAACAAAGCTGAGATAAATAGGGGTATTGGCAATAGACAATTTTATAAAATTAATGACAAGAGTGAAACTAAAATTGAGAAAATGACAACTTGAGGAGACTAAAGAGTAAGGAATGGTATTTAACTAACAAATGAATCAAAGAGGTACAAAAAATAGAATATTTTATACTAGATTAACAAGATAACAAATGAAATAGGTATGAAAGATAACTAAAAAGGAAATCTAAACATTTATGGTTACTTATACACTGGATAGGTTGATTAGTCAACTAGGGATTAGCAGCTACTAGGTAGTCGGTCCTTCTGAAGCCCACTGCCATTTATTGATTGTGGCGGGTGTAGCTGCTAAGGTTCTATGATGAACCCCTGCACTATATGTTATTGCTATGGATATTGGGAGTGGTTTACGGATGGGTCCCTAGAGTATCTACTAGTCCAGTATTGGGAGTGGTCTATGGACGAGTCCCTAGAGCATCAGACAATGGTTTTGTACAGATGTCGAGGTCCATAATGTAGGCCATGGTACAGTTCTACTTCTTATTCGATTCTCGGACTATAGGTTGGGTTGGTGTAGTAGCCAAGGCCTAAAATGGGGGCCACTATACATTGTGATCCTATTATCCAATGGCTAGGAGTTTTTCCTGAACCTTAAGGGTAAATGATAAATAAAAGAATTTGAATAGACTCAATGATAGTAATTGGATAATCTGAGGCATAAATTACTTTAATGGAAACAAACTATGAGTAAATGTACTAAGGCCAAAGAGTAATTTGTAAAGGCTGGAATTGAATAAAAGTATGAAGTCTTAATGAGATTACCTAAAAAGATAAAAGACTGAAGAAATAGTAAATGGATAGGAAATCACTTCAAAGAAATAGGTTAAGCCATCTAAATGATGAAAACTACATATAGTAAGAATAGCTAGAATGGAAAAACATTAGTAAGAATAATAATTAAGTGATAATGAATCTGTAGCTAGTAGTGGAACATCATGTGAAACCATGGGTTATGATACTAATAAAGGTATAATTGAAAGGGAAAGCTTAAATAAAAGGGAAAACACCTAGGGATTTGAAAATTATAAAAAGATGTAATTGAAAGGCATTGTATGCTTGTATGCAATAGTTATTACATGGTATGTTTGGTTAAATTCACCACTGACTGTATACTCAGCGTATTGGGTTTCCGATGTGGAGGTCATAAATTTGCGAAAATGTGATGCAGACAATTAGCAATGTAGCCGATGACTGTCTAGGTATGATATTATGCGATCAGATTACACGGTATAAATGAGTAGAGGCACTGTTGAATATATTGTAAAGTTAAGGAAGTGATAGAATACTATAATTATTAGCACTATAATTTATAATAGTAGGAAATGAGTTTGTAGCTGTAATACCAAACTAGAATGATATTTGGCTATAAGATCAGGCATATGATTGTCATATGCCTAGCAAAATCACTACAGACGGTAAGGCCTATTGAAGGAAATTTCTAGACTGAATTATGAATGATTAGGTAAAAGTTAAATGAAACGCCTTTAGGGAAATCCTAAGATAGGTAACCTTATGGGAAGTAGCACACTTTGCCTATTTCCTTTAGGAATGGGCAAGGGGGGTTACAAAAAATGCTTAGTATAAGATATATATGTATATATATGCTAGCATGATAATATTTGAGATAAATGTGTGATAAGTGGTGCAAAAATGCATTTAATGGGCTATAAACCTTGTATGGCCGAGAGGTATAGGAGCCATGAAGAGGCATGTGGTAATGTTTGATGTATATGGTTGATATGATATTGTGTGTATGTGATGCATGGTATAAAATTGGCATGAATTTAGTTAATGTACATACTTAAAATGGCATGAAATGTAATCAAGAAATGGCATGAAAGATGACTTGAAAATCACCTTAAATTTGGCCAGGAAAAGGCTTAAAAAGGACTTGTAATTGTGCCTTTATAGGCCATAAATTTAGTCTAAATAATATGCTCATATTGTATGCCTTTGAGGGCTATGTCTAGTGATTAAATGTAATGGATTTTGAGCCAACATTTTGGCATTGTAAATGGCCTATGATTGTATGACTTAAGGCCTATAAACCTAATGTGAATAAGGTTGAAAACTGCTTAGAAAAAGACTAAGAAATGAACTTAGAAAGCATATTGAAAACTTGCCGTAATGACCTATAACTATCTAGTTGACCATTACCTGAACCAATAATACAACTGGATAGTAAATGGCATATAATTGTGAAATACTTATGAGATAAAGTCTAGCATAATATACCATTATTATTAGCAACTACAATCCTTGGAAATACTTTTGAGAATTCACTTAGTAGAGACTAATTGTGGCCATAACAAACTGGGCTAAATTTCAACTGTGCCATAAAATTTATAATTGTCTATCTTTGACTTAAGAATATTATAAAAAGCTTATTAGTAAAGAAATGGACATAAATTGAGGTTAAATGGCCTATTGGTTAGACACCCACTTGATGGGTTGACCGGTCAACTTATGGATTTTTTGCAGCTATTACACTGTCTATTTTTCAGATAGGGCCAGTACAATAGCCTAGGTTCACATTGGGGCCAATGTACTAATTTGTTGGATAAACAACTTTCTATCCTTGCCACCTAATGCTAGTCATTAAATTTTTGCTAGTGCAGCGGCATAAGTCCCGGAGGGCCACTGCACTAGTTTGTTAGACAAACCAGTCTACTGGACAGACATAATCACCCTATCATTGATTTCTTAAATAAGGCCAGTACAATGATGATGGTCCTAAAAGGCCACTCTACTAGTCTGTTGGACAGGCCAGTCTGCTAGGTAGACTACACCTTATTATCAACACCTTGGGTGCTATAATTTAATCAGGTCGGTGCAACGGTCGGGTTCTAGAATATGGACCATTGCACTATTTTATTCCCTCTTGGTCTAGTATTTGTCAGTGTTGGCTTTCTGGATGGGCCAACTAAAATAAATTAAACAAAAACAATATAATTTACTAGTGACATTGAAATATAATATAGGGGCATTTTTGTAATTTTACAAGGACAATATTTATTGGCTTAATTATTAAAGATTACGTATGCAATTGTTAATAATGGTCTTAAAACTATAATTTACATAAGTTAAAATGATTAATTGGGTAATTTACTAATAGGGACACCATAGGAGCAATTTGGTAATTTAACATGTTAGTAATCTAGGTTGCACCTTAAAATTGGAACAAGGTAAGAATATGAGTATATATACATGAATAAACTGCTAGACATGTTTTAAATGCTTGAATTCACCACTAAATATATTATATACTCAGTCTACCTATTTTGGTGTGTAGGTAACTAGAACAAGGACGTAGCCTCATAAAGTGTGTAGCAAAGTTCAGAGGTTATTCATCAGAAGGTTGATAATGTTCATTTTGTATAGTTTTGCACTTTATGTGCTCGGGTGGGAAATGGGTGTTATATATATAAGGGACATAAGAAGTAATTATATGAGTACAGACTATGCTATAATTAACCACTTATTAATCCTTGTATGAATGTATAGTTTGTGTTGGTGTTTTATGAGCCGGAGGCTCTAACATGTATTTTCTTCTTTATTATGGCTAAGGCATATGTTGCTATTGATAGAATGGTGATGTTAGGTTGATATTTTAGGACTAGAAGGGTCTAGAAGATGTAAGAATCTTTTATAGAAGTGTTCTACAGGTTGAATTTTCTTTTTGGGATAGTGGCCCAAGCAGCAGTTATGTTGCAAAATCTTATAAAAAACCTGACTAACTTGAAAGTGTCTTATATTGGCATGGACATGTTGGTATGAACTTAAATGGATTATAGGAACAACAGAACTAAATTTGGAGTCAGATAGGAGTAAATAGTATAGAATATGCAAAAGTTAAATGAATAACCTTAGGAGAAATTTTATGATGGATGACCTAGTAGGAAGTGCACTGCTTATTGGGCTTCTTCGAGAATCCAATAAGGGGTGTTACATGTAGACTTAAATATACTTCACACTAGCATATGACATATTAACCTTGTATGAAAGGTTACCATCTTTTAAAGGTTCATTGACTTCTTACTCATGCATCTTATAACCTCATTCATATAATAACTATCCATATATATGCCTGCATCATATATGTTCTTAAAACATTATTCGAGCATAAGGCATGAAGCATACGTATTAGGCATCACAAGGAATCTTACATAATGATAGGCATCTCTAAAAATCATGCATTGTTGAAGTCATATACATACATTAGAGTTATAGGCTCTTATTCATGCACCAACTAAACATATGTTGCACATGCATAACACTACCCCATTCATGCTACTTAGGTAGTCATGCTTCACTAATCAATACAAGCACCCATATAACACCTTAGGTTGCATATTGTAAACAGACTTCATATAGGTACATCTTATACTAACACATGATATTTCTTAGGATCATCACTATACTAGGACATTCTAACCTCACCCATACATTAACAATTCATATGAGCATACACAGCATAAACATCATGCATAGTAAAGAATAAGCACCCTATATATATTCTCATGGCAAACATATTAGAACATGTACCTCACAGAGAACCATGCATACATCTTCATATGTAACAACATAAAACCATGCATACATCTTTACAAGCATCTTCTTCATATGCCTAAGAGTTCACATACATCGCTATGAGTGTCTGGAATCATACATCTTCATCACAAATACTTGCAATCATATGTATCTTTTATGTACCTCAATACATACATTTTTTAAACCTTTATCTTATATAAGAAACCCCATAAGTACCCTAACATATGTCATATATAGGTCTAATCCCTAATTATAATGAGCATGTATCATTCATCATTCATTATATATGCTTATCTTGACCACCTTAGCCCATTACTTTATCCAGTGTAAAGTATAATATGCATCTATTCTTTGAAGACCCACTTATCCATGCAGAACAAACATACATGCATTATAATCCATGTACTTTGAATCTAGCATTATCTTTATGAACTTCTTTCAAGTTATACATTATATTAGAAATAATTATTTATGTATTGTCACCCTCTAAAAACATGCTATACAAGCCCCTATACATACACTATGTTGTCTTTATAAGATTGTACCTACATAAACATGCGTCTTGCATCACAAACCATCTTATATACATGTATAACACTATCCCATGACTTCACTTTTTCATGCATACTATTTAGGCTTTGTCATGTATTATTCATTTACATATGTGTTAGCCATCCACCTTACATTGCATTAACAAGAATTATATGCAGACCTCACCCGCATACCCATGCATTCACATTTGGCACATATCATCTATCATACAGACTTCATTCATTTTGTACCATCTTACCTATTGTAGGTATGACATGTATCTACAACATATCGATATGCTTTTGAAGTTACATTATTTCTAGGCATATTACGTATATATCACATGCAATTATCCATGAAAGTTAAGCATAACCTAGCATTATGCATCACATCATATTAACCATATGTCATGCAAACTATAAGATAATTTTTTGCTTAGGCTTTTCAAAGGAGAAGACTTAACCCTCTCTTACCTTTAACACTCCTCATCATTAAAATGGCAACTAGACTTGAAACCAAAGGTGTGAGTCAATTTGTGACTATAGGCATACTAAACAAGGTAATGTCATCACTAAAACAAGGAATAATAATGTTCGTGGAGGAAAATATTTAAGAGAAGCTTAAGCAGACGACATAACAATAGGGCATAAGCTTAATGAAAAAAGCAAAAAACAATTAGGGAACTAAACCCAATTGCTTGCCATACAAGTTCACTAGGGTCAATAAAAGCCTTTACCCATAATGTTTGAAGAATTAAGCGAGAAAAACTTTCCACAACCATTGACACCCAAACCTCACCCACAACCATTTCCACCAAAATATTGCCATGATTTATACTGTGCATATCATCAAAGGATTGGTTATCTCACTAGCAAATGAATGAACCTCCTCTATGCCATCAAAGACCTCATAGACCATAGTCTAATACCTAATCTTAAAGATCACCCATCACTAAACCTTACTGTTATCCACCAAATCTTTGAAAAATAAGGTTCCCTCTTTCTAACATTTGGTCTACCACCCTATGGGTGAACTATTAATCAATTGCAAGATCATGCTAGTCAAGGATATGGAAGGATCCAATGAAGATAGGATAAATTGTCCTTATTTTCTTTCATTACTATTTCTTCCCATTATTTTTGAATAATTAAAGTTTAATAAAACCTCATTTTGGCTTTTCATGAGCATCTTTATGTACCATATTCATTACATAGCATAGTACTCTTGAAAGTGAGTTAAGAGATTCCAAAAAAAATGATAAGCCTAATCTACATATATTAAGATTTTTTAGAAAAAGGCTCACTAATCCTACACACAATTTTGAAGTCCAAAAATTGACCTTTACTTGTAAGGCATAAGAAATATCCCTGAAAGTGAGATGTGAGAATAATAAGCTAAGGGTGATTAGACCCAAATGAATGCTTTCTTTCAATCTTAAAAAAGGTCCAAGTTTAACAAGCTCTAAAACATAAAGCATTAAATTTATGTTTTCCAAATGAGTTTTGTCCAATCAATTACTTCAAAACCTAAGAACCATTATAAATGACAAACAATTCATGGTTCTTGCTCACCTAAAATCCAAAGGTCAAAAAATCAAAGAAGCCAAAACTCCAAAGTCTACAAAAATAGAAAAATTTTCCATAAAGCCTCAAATGATTGAGTATTCTCTTTTTAGTTGTGGTTGACCTCATTTAAAAAGAAATTAGATTTTTAATTCCTACTAGACCATTTAATCAAGTCCTAGGCAAAAGTTAGGGAGATTTGATAGAAAATATTTTGTTAGAAAATATTCGAACTAGCAAATAATAGGGATATCATCAATCCATTACTCGAAAGATCAAAACCCAAAGATTCAAAATACTAGGGGTATAAAACTATCACCCATGGAAAGATACTTTTTGATTTGAATTGTTCCATCAACCTACCATGTCAAAAGCTTCAAAACATGTCTAGCCATTTCAAAGTTGCAAGTCTAGAATCAATTTATTGAACACAACATAATTAAATCCCAAGCCTTAACTAAATATGGATAAGCTAAATTAAAAAATAAAAATATATATATATATATATATAAAAAAGGAGAAAAAAAAGCCCACTAGGTTGAAAACTCATATAGGGAAGGCTAGATAAAAATTAGAGCATACTTCACTAGATTGAAAACTCGTAAAAGATCATTTAGGCAAAAATTAGAGGTTGAGAGTAAATATTTAGTTAGAAAATTTTTGGACCAACTAATAACAACGGTACCATACTGTGGAATCACATACATTTGTATTCTTATTCATCATGATCACTCATTCTTTAGCTACATGTGCTTAAATGCTTGCCTCACTAACATTAAGGCACATTCACTTCCTTTCTTCTCCTTCTCAACTTTTCATCACCTTAACTTAACCTACTTCTCAACACCTTCCTTAGCCCATCTATTACCTTAGGTAGACTTGTTTCTTCATAAGACATCTCATACCATTTTATAACTTCACTTTTCTCAAACCTAATTTTTTCCTATGACGAGTTTGGGAGGAGAATAATCCAAATTACAAAACATGTACTGATTCAAGCATTCATGCATTGAGTATGTATCTCACTCTTAATTTAAAGGAGCATTAAGACATTCAATCTCATACATTTATCCATATTCATTCATCAAAACATTCACTAATTTTGGTACATCATATTATCATCATCTACTTATTTAGAGCGCCTTACCTAGGTAACATTTGGAGCAAAATATACATTCCTTTTTATAAATGTGCACTTGCATACCTTTAGATAAACACGATAGGTCATCATATTCATAAGCCACCAACATATATGTACACATCATCCAGGATATAGTTACATTCATTCATATATCAAATGAAGAGATTCATTCATTTACTTATTTAGGAAGAAGTTATATTCATTATACATGGGCTTTCATCCATTCTAGGAAAATATACCTATTTCTCTATACATACATCATACATCCATTATAGGAATAGATTCATGTATTCACTCATTTATGAAAAAGTTATATTCATCACACATTCACCTAGACATGTATAGCCTCTGTCTATTTATAGAAAGTTAGGAGCCACATACATATTAATAATTTGCCCACATCTATTCAACAAAAATACAAATATGTATCTCACTCACATGCATGATAGCACATGAAAAACATTTATGTAGTAGTTCATCTATTATGCTCCTTTACTACATATGTCTATGTTTACTCAACCCTTATATACACACCTATGCATGCACTAGTGTAGACAAAATTTGCATAAGATCGCTCTAATTTTATGATGCATGCTCATTCATTATTCAAGGTAGTGTTCATTCATCAGTGTATGCATTAGCATTCACTAATGTGCATTCACATTCTAGTGTTAATGAAATCCTAAGATCCATGTTTTAAGCCATTAGATACTAATACGCTTATTAGGCTCAGATACATGTGTTCACGTATGCATTTATGCATATATATACTAATTAATAATTAAATTCAAACATTTCAAATATATATAAGCTTTAAAAATAGTATATATACATAAATTATAGGCCTTCTCTACTCTCCCTCCTCGCTCTCGGTGTCCTTATCATTAAAAGAAAGCACCAAATTCTCAACACTATTTAGTGCACTCAGCTTTCTCTTAGCAACATAGATCGTGGCCAACCTTCTAACCTGTTTATTTCTATGAAAATAATGAAAGATTAGTACATCTTAAGCACACCATGTATACATGATTATTGATTATAGGAAAGGAAACACCATAAGGAAACTAGTCTCATTAACCATTGTCCTTTTAAAAGCCTCCACTACATGAGTAGTCCTCTCAACTGGAGCCTTTTTGAATTGTCTAAGTGAGAAATATTACATACCATGGAATCAACAAATCAGTAATGTCAAAAGGTCACAAAGGAAATACCAAAGTGATATCATCAAGCTTAAAAGGCATAAGCCAACCATCCTCTATCTAGAGCCGTATAGAAGTTAATTCCCTATTAGTTCCATACTGCATGTAGCTTTACTCGCACACATTAATAAGAGTACCAATGACCTTACTAGCCATTTGTTAAGAGTTAGTAGCTATTTAACTTCGAGCATTGTGTGCAAAAGAAGGCTAGAGCTGAGGCCCTCTAGAGCAGGAAGTTTTTCTCATCCTCTTCCTAAAAGAGGAATCCTCAGTCTCAGGAGTAGTAATAAAGGCCTACATAACAAATGAAGTTAAAAACAATACTCAAATGATTAAGATAGGAGAATAAGGAGTATACATTAGGAGTAGGGCCTAAAGTGTAAGGCACCCGAGGTAGCAAGTGGGCAGATGCACAATAGTGGAATACTCATATTAGACTAAGCTCGAAAACTGAGGTATTATCAATGCTGCTTCAGGGAAGATGCATTATAAGGCCCAAAAATTGGTGAAACCCACCTATCTATCACTGGGTATTAGTGAGAAACATCTAGCTTGGATGGTCGAGGCAATAAATAAAGCTTATACACCTAAACCTATAAAAAGTAAAGGTACAAATTTAAATTTGAAAAATACCATAAGAAATTAAAAAGGGATCGACATAGATT
>CANXYI010859738.1:0-11987 GCA_948208565.1 Hura crepitans
ATTTGCAACTTCTCCTATAATGATCTCTATACTACCTGGTGTTTTCATAATATCATAAAATTCCAAAATTTAGAAATGCTAAAATCAAAATAATACTTGATATTATTAGAAACACCTAGAATATATCACATTCGTAAATCAAAAACATAGGTGAACTCTTAGGAATATGGAAAATATACTAGATTAATTGAGTAGAATTGGAATTAATTTCTAACTCATCCTTAACAAGTTAGTCAAAACAATAATTTATTCTAACTTAACAACCTAGTTTTCTTTATTTGCTTTTGAACATGTCTCATTTCAAGAATTTCGACTCAAAAATTTTTTATTATGTTTACTTTAATTTTTGAATTTTTTGATATTGTGATTCGATATTGATATAATATAAATAGATATTATTCTTATATAAATTAGACCTTCCCTCTGCCATTTCACTTCACTAAGGATTCTTTCTAAAAAAATGGGGGGAAATCAAAATCTAATTTTCTTTTCATTTTTTTTCTAGTTGTTTAGAATGTTTATATTAACTATATTAATTATTTATTAATTATTTCTACTTATATATTCTATTTATATATTAATTTATATATTATTTAAATATTATATCTATTTATTTCTTTTATATTATTCTATTTATTAATTATATTTTTATTATATTTATTTAAATATTCAAATATTATTATTATTAATTATTAATATATTTTATAATATATTTTAATAAGAAATTCTATATTATAGAATAAATATATTCTATATATTATACAATAGAGTCTTACAGTTCTAATTATAGGGAAACAAAAAAGCAATAAGCTTAAATTCTTAATTCGAATGTTTATCCAATCTAATTATATGTTAAAAATAAATTACTACTTTTTTATGAGCAGCTTTTCAATTTTCTTTTATTGAGTCCTAACTGTTAGCTATTCTTTGCTATAACTATAAAGGGGAGATAAATGTGTTGAAGAAAGAGTATATTGATAAAGATAAAATTTTTTTTAAATCAAAAGAGCAGAGTTATACACACACACACACACACACATATGCACTCAATTTACAACTCTAGCTTATTAAATATAGACCACAGTATATCAAAATTCATGTCTAACCATTTTACTAGCCCGGGCCTAAAACCCTATATACATGAGTGCCCAACTTCTATAAATATAAAAATATACAAAAAATATACCCTTAGAGGCTTGTTAGCTACATTGTAGTCACTAAGGTTGCACAGATCACAAAAATCTCCTACCCGAATTTCGCGATAGTAATACATTGAGTATAAACTCAATGCTAAATTTAATGTAATATATATGTGTCAACTGAACAATCATACAAAAACACTTACCATGCAAGTCATGTGACATGTACGTTTAGGTAAATGCAACTCTACCATTTATTATCAAGTCTTATTACTTACAATTTAGTATCTCTCATAGTTTTTTTAAATTCCTAGTTTATGTTCCTTATTTTTAATTATGCCAAGTACTTCAAAAAATAATAACTATTAATACTATTTGTTTTTATTTATTTTTTTCCATTTTAGGCCTATACTAGAAAGACTACACTTAAAAACACTAGATAGCGGGATCCAAAATGTGCAGTAGCCCACATTATAGACCTCAATAGTTGTACCTACCTAACTCTATCTGATAGTAGGGATCAGTTCATAAGAATATCCCAAATTGAAGTGGTAGGGATCAGTCTTAGTGGACCTCCCAATTATAGGGATAGTAAGGATTAGTCTCATGGGACCTCTCAAATCCTAACCATCAAATCATTATAGTTGGATATCATAGATCAATCTCATAGGACCTCCTAAATCCATAATAAGATGGGCAAGTAGGGATCAGCCCATGTGGACCTCTCAATACCCGGGTGTGTAAGGTTTCCTATCAAAACCTCGGTGGCTACACTCGTCATTTAAAGCATAGAAGTAATGGCCTTAAAGGACCAAAACCCCTAGCAGCTGCTAATTCCCTAGTTGACTGTACAACCAATCTAGTGGTGTCTAACTAATATGGGCTAACTTCGAATTACCAATTTTATTGACAAAGTTATAGGTCATTCATCATTAATCATAATATAACTTATGACCACTATAGCATATGCACATTTTCATTTTTACATGCCCAACAATTTTGATACAATTTAACCCTTGTGTCATTATGCATTTGGTCACTTCTATGACTTTGTTTTCAAGCCATTATCTTTATACAATCTTTCCTAATTGCATCAATATCATATTTCATTATCATCACAATTTACGAAACCTAAAATTTATGCCCCTTGAGAAACTCAATTTACTAAACTTAAAATTTTGAGCGTTACATTTCTTCCCCTTTTAACAGAATTCTGACCTCAAAATTCCTGAGATTCCTTTATGATTTATACAAAATCAATATCATTTCTTCAATTATCACTGATCGATAACTTCCCCTCTTAATGTAATGCCTTGAAAACCCCTAATTTATGAATAATACTTTCATAGGAGTGTACAGTTTTCTAAAAAGTCAAGTTATACTAACACAGGCAATTGGAAGCATTAATTATAAAAAAAATTTTGAAGAAGTTTTGAGCAAAAAAGAATTTATTAAGATCGTTAAAAGTACAGTAAAAATTTTTGCTGTGGTGTCTCGTGAATAGTGTTATAGTTAAAGCTAAAACATAAAGTATTTTGTTTTTTTCTCAAAAGGACCTAAAGCTAATAAAACTTGATACTCAAAAATTTTAAATAGCCTAATGGAACTAGAATCAAAATTTTTAATAGGAAGTATTTTTTTGAAAATAGCATTGTATTCGAAGGTGTAATTTTTATCCAATTTCTTAGAATTTTGAGCTGAAATATTAGGACTATGTGGGACCTAGTATTTGTGATATTTGTGATGTTTGGTAAAATTTTGAGAATTTTTGTGTTGATGGCTTATTTTCTGTGAATTTTTGAAGGAAAAAAGGGAAAGTAATCATTTTTTTTATTTAGTTTAAAGACAACATTCACCCATTTTTGTCATTTTTCTCCATCTTTTTCCTCATAAGGCCAAAAATCATAGTTGCCATTTCCTTTCATGTTTCTTTCTTCCATCCATGATTAAGCTCATTTTTTACCATTTTACACCAAAAGATGAACCTCCATTTCCCTAAAGCATATATTTTGACATAAATTTCAAGGAAATTTATAGAGATTTATTAATTAGAGATAAAGGTGAATAGTGATAAGTGAGGCTTTTGGTTAGTTTTTTTGAGCTCTATTTTTTTTATAACGTGTCTTAGGGATCGATGGTAAATGTGTAAAAGTTGATTTTTAGTTTTCATTAACGGTTTATTTTATTCAAAATTTTGATTGATATGTTTTGTATATACGTAGATAAGGAGAAAAGGAAAGAGAAAGAGAAAGCATAGTTGGGCATCATCTGTGTATTTTGTGACCTTGGTAAGTGTATTCGAATCGATTTATGTTTTTCATGAGAATTTGTGAGTAAAAAAATGTGTGCACATGTGTTTATTTAACATGATATGTTATGTATATTGTGTAATTGGTTATATAACCATGTTTATGATTGAAAAGGGTGCATAATTGCTTCATGTAATGATTGATTTTGTTGTGTGACATATGATGTTGTATGAAACCTAGTATGATATGAAGATATATGAAAATGTGTATGGCTTGTATCATTACATATAATAAGAAATTACTTAAATAAAATGAGATTGAGATCAAAATAAAATTATGTGAAATATGATTTGTTTAAGACGTGATATGTCATATGCATTGAGGTGACCTAATTGGTAAATATGTTAACATGAGATTTTAACATGAGATAATAGCTTACAATAAGTTTGAATGCATGTAAACATGCCAAAAAAAATAATGTCTAATACGATAAGACAATATGGATTAGATAGGTTGACTTATCAACTAGGGAGTGATAGTAGTTGCTAAGGTACTTCGGTGCCTCTTTAATGTCTATAAATATAGTAAGGTTTATCGATGCCACTATTCATTGAGTTGGTATAGCTGTAGTAAGGTCGATAGTGCCACTATTCATTGAATAGGTATAGCTGTAGTAAGGTCCATTGGGCAACCACATAATCAATATAGCATGTAGGCATGATTATAGCCTTTGAGCATAAGCATGGTCTTCAGGCTTAGATATGCACCATTATCTAATTGTGGTCTAGTGTCTTCTAGGTATGGGTATGTATCAATGTGTCCTCAAAATGGGGATGAGATTAAAAAAATGTAAAGATAATTTCCATATAAGCTCTAGTTAGCAAAATAAGATGTGAGAAAATGATCAGTATGTATTGTATGTCATGATATCTATGATAAGCTGCTTCTTACATATTATGTGTACAATGCAGTATGATTTGTATAAGTATAACCATGATGCTAGATATATATATGCTTAATTATTTTGCATGTTATACATGCCTGTGATAATAATGTTTGAAATGTGCAAATCATGCATGAACACAATATTACTTATGTGATCCTTCTTATGACATTAATTAAATATGATTCTTAATAGTGCATGAGTTGTATGTATGCATACATAAGTTAGTTCGAATGCACCACTAAGTAATTGCTTAACAAGTGATTTTCATAATATGTGTCAGTTAAGGCAAGCAGGATTGTAAACATCCTCATGTTAGCAGTAAGATCCTGAGGTTATGTAATGCTCGTAAATCCCAATTTCATTAATGGTATCTTTGAGGCATGAATAGGTCTCCCAGGACATCGAGGCACCTTATGCTGGCCAAAAAGGGAAGTAGTAGTGATAAAACTTTAATAGGCCAAAAAATGATGAAAATGGGAGAATGAAAACTTTTAGCATAACTAATGAATCATTTTAGGCTATGAACTAGTAAATAGTGACATCAGTTGACATTATACAAGACAGCTCTAGGACGTGCCTAGATGGACCTTAAAATATCACAACACAAAGGTAAAAAATTCCAATGAGTCTATTGGTAAAGGAATTTTAATAATTAAAGGTCGTCTATTATTTATTAAAAATTTCTTACTTACAGGAGTGAATAGTAACCCTAGTTCCTAAGGGTGTTTTGACTTGAGATTTTATAAGGCCCTTAATGAACACTATTGAGAATTTTTGGCACTAAAACAATGATTTTTAGAGGTCTAGAGAAATTATTTTGAGTTTCAAAATTTTAAAAGAAAATCAAATAAAAATGGATCGTTAGATTAACAAGTGGCATGATCCGAGCAGTCCATCTCACTAATATAAAAAGATATGCACATTTAGTGGTACCACACGTGCCAAATTTGTCATTTTCTTCCTCCCACCCTATATAGGCCAATGCCACCTTCCCACTTTCTCTTCTCTATTTTTTCTTCATATCTCCCTCAATTCTAGCCCATTTCCCTTAAATCTTATATGGTTCTTCACCTTCATAACCACCTGAAGCAACTCCAACTGACAGAATTCAAAAAATAGGGCCCTAAATGTGAGATATGGATGCTTGGTGAATAATTTCATTTTCTTATGTGAAGGCTTTTATTCCATTTTTTTATTTTTATTCTAGATAATCCTAAGTAATCAAAGAATAACCATGTAATTAGTTCTCAAATTGGAGCTATGTAGAATTTTTGAGAATTTTCTAAACCCTAAAATGAATATGTTTGTAGGTAAAGAAAAGTAACTTTAAGAAGAAAGGCAACCAAGGGCTTAAAGTCGTAGAAAAAGTGTTTTGACACCCTAGGTATATGAATATAATGTAATATATTTGTGTTGTCATGTGTGTGCATGAATGTGTATGCAAAAGTGTGTATGGAAGTGTAAGTTTATATGTATGTGTGCATGTTAATGTCTAATGGCTATATAATTATATTAGTATAAAAATGAAAAGCTTATGTGTATGATTGGTATGGGACAAAGTCATGTACATATGTGTGGTCATGGTATGGCTGAATGGTGTGCAAGGTGATAATGTGGTGTGCATTTGTGCGTGATAAGTGTTTATGATATAATTAGGCTAAGAAGTGAGCATAAATTGTGGTTGTGATATGAAATTGGTAAAGAAAGTTAATGGTAAGCTATGACACATAAAATGACCTAAGGTGTGGTAAAAGGTGAAAAGCATGTATGTGTGTGAAAATGACACTTAATGGTAATGAGAATAAGGCATCGAATGGCTAAATGCATCAAGATGAATTAGATGAAATAATGTAATTAAATGTAACATTGAGTAATGGTAATAATAATCATATTAAGGTGTGAAAATTTTGATGATAATGATATATGATCTTCAAGCAAGTAAGGTGGACTGCATAATGATGATGACTTGAGAATTGAGGTCATAGAAATAACCAAATGAATAGTGACATGATAGTAAATGGATCATAATTGTGAAACATACAAGAATGGAAATGTGCAAATAGCTATTACAATTATAAGAACTATTATGATTAATAATGAATGTCTTATATTCATGTCCATAGAAACTAGTAATTAGAAGTTAGCTCATATCAATTAGACACCTATTAGATTGGTTGACTAGTTAACTAGGGAATTAGTAGCTGCTAAGGGTTTTGGTTTTTTGGTCTATTGCTTATGATATTTGATGGTAGGTATAGCCATTGAGGTTCTAAAAGTGAGCCCTACACACCTGAGTAGTAGGAGGTCCCTATGGACTGAACCTTACTTGCCCACCTTATAGTTGAATTAGGAGGTCCCACGAGGTGAATCCTTACTATCCTCTTGAGACGATATGATGATTGAGATTTGAGAAGTCCCACAGGGTTGATCCATGATATCCCTTCTATTGGGAGGTCCACTAAGATAGATCTTTGCCACTCCGATTTAGGAGGTTCTTATGAACTGATACTTATTACTGATGGAGTTAGGCAGGTATAACTACCGAAGTCCAAAATATGGGCCATATCACATTATGGATCCCGTTATCCGATGTCTTTAAGTGTAATCTTTCTCGTATAAGCCTAAAATAGAACAAAATAAATAAATATAGACAATATAAATAGTTGTAATTTCATGACATACCTGGTACAATCTAATGAGAATAAACATAACCCAATTATTTAAATAATCTATAAGACATAATGAAGTATGGATAATAAGATAGGCTAATAAATGGCATAATTATAATTAACTGAACTTGCATGGCTACATGAATTGCATGATGCCTATTATTGCTTGGCTACATGTCTTATCACAGACACACAAACACACACATAAACACACACACACACACACACACATACGCACACACATATTACATTAAATTCACCACTGGGTTTACACTTAATGTATCAATGTTCTAATGCGCAAGTTATAGATAATAGAGCTATCCAACCTTAGTACTTGTAGTGTAGCTAATGAGCCTCTAACTGTATATTTTTTTTTGTCTATTTTAGTATGTATAGAGGTAAGGCACTCATGTGTGGAGTGTGTTGGGCTTAGGATGGTAAAATGGCTAGATATGTATATTGAAATACTAAGGTTTATAATTGTAAACTAGAACTATTAAATGAATGCCCACATATATAAATGTCTAATTAGTTACATGTTTTAAAGAGGTGGGTCTGAGACCCTAAGCTTGTGCGACTGTTTGGTGAGACTAGTTCATCGATTAGAGGACTAGATAGGTCCAGGATATGGATGGTGTTTTTCTAATTGATATAGAACTGTTTTTTATGGGTTTAAAAATTTGATTTTTCACTCAAGTAGTCGTTATGTTGCCAAATTTTTGTAAACTAAATTATTGTCCTATAAAATGGTCTTATCAGCTAATTAAAGACAATATGAAAATAACAAGAAAATATTACAAATGCATCACTGGTATAGGCAGAGCCATAAGTGTTAAGTGAATAGTAGCTAGGGTAGAAACATGATGGGTGACCTATAGGAAGGAGTATATTCTATTGAGTTCCTTCGACCATTAGGTAAGGGGTGTTACATTCAATGGTATCAAAGCAAGTTTAGGCATTTCTAGACTTAGTATACATAAGTGCCATGGCTTAAGGTTTTGTGTCCCAATAAACATACACTATATGGGGTTGATTGCCTGTTCTTTTATAGCAATGTGTGATGAGCTAACATACTCCACCAGAATAGAAGGAAGAGGTCGAAAGCTATGCTCTGACCATTATTCATGGACTAAAGGCGAGTGCAGCCACTCCAGTGCCTAATCATGTAGCATTATAGGCACTAGCACAAGTACAAGCCTCCCTAGTGTTATTACATCAGATTATGGACTTGCTCAGTTATACCACTATAGTTGTTGTGTAATGCCCATGATTTAAGGCCCTATGAATAGTGCCACAGGGTCCGAGAAGTGTGCTTAGGTTACTTGGGCACTTACATGTGGATCGAGGCAATGGCATTGGTCCTAAAACTTCGAGGGGCTTTATATTGAAGAAAAAGTTAAAATTTAAAAATTTAGCAAAACCAATAATTTGTTCCAAGCAGTAAGGAATGCATCTGTGCAATAAAAATTTCTCAGGTCGAGATTGACTCGAGATGGGCCTAAATAGACCTGAAAATAGCAGACCCTAAAGCTTAAAAATTCCACTAGATCCATTGGTGAAAGAATTTTTGGATTCTGAGGTCGTCTACAATTCTTGAAATTTTAGAGGTTGGCATGTAAATCGAGGTATTCTAAAAACTATCTTATAGATAGAATCTGGCAACAAAAATTTACAAGTAGATAGAGGGGATTAACATACAAATTTTAAAATAAACGACAGAATTTTTTGAGGTCCGAGTGAATTACTATGAATTTTTAAAGTGTGCAAAAAAATCAGAATAGTTTGGGAATTTTAAGACCACCCTTGACATGTTAAAGTGGGACCCACCTTATGCTAAGTGGCCAAGGAGGCTTGCCAAGTGGCCAAAGAAAAGTTTTCTTCCTCCTTTTCCTTGCTACTATCGACGCTAAAGGAGAAGAAATTTAGCCATAACTTTCTCATCTCTTCACTAAAATGAGTAATTGCAATTGAAAAATTCAATTTTCTCTGTTAGCCACTTTGAGGAAAATAATAAAGCATAAAGGACTTTTCATTTGGGAGATAAAAACCATCAAAATTTACTAGATTAGAGCACTCAAGAATAGTGATCTTAAGGTGAGTCTTGGCTGATACTTCTCCTTCCTTTTAGTTTTTTGGTTGATATTTAATGCTAGAACCAGTCTAACACTTGCGTGATTGTGTGTGTGAGGTTTTTGTGGCCATTGGGGGCAACTTGAAGTCCACAAAGGGAGAGGGAATCCACCGTGGAAGCTAGATAGCTTGGGATTCTTGTGCATTTAATGGACTTTTCTCACAAGTAAGTAAAGTTCAAGCCTTTCTTTCATGTATTAAGGTGCCTAGGATGATGAATGATTATTTGGGATGGCTGGAATGTTGAGTTTATAATTAATTTCTTCCATGGTAGTGTTGATTAAGTGAGAACTTAGTGAATTAGGGAGACATGTTTCAAAGAAACTAAAATTTTAGCCCCATTTGCTTGCAAATTTTGATGGTTATGGATGCTTGGCTTAGATTTATAATGGCTAGAATATGGATAAATGATCTCTTGGTATGCCAGAGTAAGAATAATATCAATGGTGATTAGAAAACACTATGAATAGTAATTTCTATACTTGTGCCCAAGAGCTACCATGAGTGAGTTATTTGAGTGATGCTTTGTAACCTATGGAAATTGGCTTGAAATTGGGTGTGTATGTGTGAAATTATGTTATTGGCATACCTATATGGATGAATATTGATCTAATGTGAAAAAGGAATGAAATTTTGTGTCATTTTCCTTTGTTACCTAAGAGCATGTTAATGGCATTATGGCATGAAATTTAAGCTTGTTAAAGTGTTAAGCAAGTAAATTATAATGGCTATATAATTGGCTTATAATGACCTTGAATTGAACAATGCATATGACACATTGATAGATAAAAATGTACTTTGAGAATGTGTCTTTAAATGACTAAAAAGGTGGGACTAAAACATATGTTGATGGCTTAGAATAATGGCTTAAAAAGGAACTTAAATTGCACTATGAAAATTGAACTTTTCCTTTTGCCTTTGGGGCTAGCACTGAGACATATGTATGAATGGAATTTGTGCCTATTTTTTTGGCCTTGGAATTAGCCTAGATATGTTTAGCTTTGGGCCTATGAATGTGGTTAATAAGACATAGAAAATTGTGTTAAATTTGGACTTAAAACAGTCATAGAATTGTTTGTTGAAAAGTTGTCGGAATGACATGTAACTGCCTAGTTGACCATCACTTGAACCAAAAATGTCACTGGACAAAAAGTGTTAGTTTCCTAAGAACTAATGCCATAATAAATTATAACATATTAAACCTTGTATATTGGCTATAATAGGACTCAAGATTATTTTGGGATTTTTAGTCAGTAGAGCAAAAATGTGGCTATACTAGACCGGCTAAAAAATAAATTGTGTGATAAAATTTATGACTATCTATTTTTGGAATGTAAATATTATAAGAATGTTTTTTGGTTAATAATGAACTTTAAATAAGCTACTTGGCTCATTAGTTAGACACCTACTAGATGGGTTGATTGGTTAACTTAGTGTTTTGCAGCTGCTAGTTGTCTGATGTTTAGGCAGTAATTTTTATTAGTGGCTGGAGAGGTCTATAGGCTAATCTCTATTATGTCACCCAGGTGTTGAGATTTTATTTGTGGCTAGGGAGGCCTATGGGCTTATCTCTATTATGTCATATTTCTGATAATATTTAATTATGGCTAGGGAGGCCTATAGGCTGATCTCTATTATGTCACACAGATATTACTTAATTGTGTTTGGAGAGGCTACGGGCTTATCTCCATTATGGCACATATACCAGTGCGGTGGCATAGGTCTAGAATGGGGACCACTATATTAGTTTATTTTCCCTCTAGCTCTAGTGTCTTGAAGTGTTGTCTTTCTAGTCGGGCCAGTGAATTAAATTAAGTGAATGATAAAAATAGTTATGAAAGTACAATTAAGCATAATTGAACAGTATTTCCTGAGTAATTGATGAAATACGAACTAAAGGGTACTTTCATCATTTTACACATATGTAGTTACCTAAATTGAGTCATGCAAAATATGCATGCTATGAATATTAATAACTACTCTAAATAATTTATGTGAGTAAAAAAGGCTATTTCATGACTTATAAATGCCTTAGGGTTATTTTAGTAATTTGACATCATGTTGTTTAAATTTAATTAAATAGTAAGGTAAAGTCAGATAATAAATTGCACAAGTAAGAAAAGGATATGATGCCATAATTTAAATGCTTTAAGTTCACCACTGAGTATTTTGTATACTCAGTGTACCTATTTTGGTGCACAGGTACTCAAGAGCACAATCTTGCCTTATGAAGCATGTCAATAATAGTTCAAAGGATACTAGTGAAGGAATACAAAGTAAATGTTGTATAGTTTTCATATCCACGTACCTAGGTGGAAAGTGGGTAGAAACACGTATTTAAGCTCTGTGTATGTGATGTACATAAGAAAGCATAAACTTCTGATGTAAATAAAATAGCCCTATACATTTTTCTTGTGAATGTATGTTCAAAAATGATCTTTGATGTTGATGTGAGCCTGAGGCTCTATATATGCATGCTTTTATCTGTGGCCTGAGGCCTACATTTGCTCTGTGATAGCTGCTGATGTTAAGCTGCGAATGGGAGACTAGATGGGTCAAAGAGTTGTGAAATGTTTATAAAAGTGTTAAATAAACATTTGAAAATTTTGGGATAGAACTAGGATAGCCGTTATGCAGCCAAAATTTCTAAGATTTTTGAGAATGCCTCGTAATTAACTATAATTGGCATCTTTTGTATGATTTCACCTTGAATGAGATATAGAACCAATGAGCAGTGAATTTGGAAACAAAGTAAGCTAAATTGATATATGTAATGAAAGTTAAATGAATTGTATTAGTGACCTACGAGTGCGTGCATCACTTATGGGGTTTCCTAGGAAATCTAATAGGGGTA
>CANXYI010859748.1:0-11045 GCA_948208565.1 Hura crepitans
CATAGAGGTGTTTTGCATTTTCTCCTATACAAGGTTTCATAAGAAGCCATTTGAATGTTGGACTGGTAACTATCATTATAGGCAAACTCTATTAAAGGAAGATGTTATCCCAACTTCCTTCAAATTCCATTACATAACTTCTTAACATATCCTCTATGATCTATCATATGGTTAATTTCATAACATTAATATAAATTCATAAGAATATCAAACTAATAGGTTTAAAAGTTTTACCTGAATTACTCTTTCTGATTGACCATCAGTTTATGGGTGGAAAGTTATACTAAACATCAATTTAATACCTAATTCCTTATGTAAGCTCTCATAAAATCTTGAACTAAACCTGGAATCTCTATTTAATATAATAGACACGGGTACTCTATGTAGTCTAACTACTTCATTTATGTACAACTGTGCCAAGCGATCTAATGAATAACCTTATCTAATCGAGAGGAAATAAGCAAATTTTATGAGTCTATCCATAATCACCCGTATCGCATCATACTTCCTTTGTTTAAGAGGAAGTCCTATAACAAAGTGCAATGTAATCCTCTCTTATTTTTATTCGGGTACACTAATAGGCTGTAGTAACTTGGATGGAACTTTAGTTCAACTTTTACTTATTGGTGCACTAGGCATTTAGTCACATATTCTATAATATCCTTTTTCATGCTAGATAACTAGTAAAAAAGTTTCAAATCCTAGTATATCTTATTACTTTCAGGATGTATATTATAGGTGACTGTGTAAGCTTTTATAAGTATATTCTTCCTTAAGTTCCATGCATTTGGTACCCATAATCTGTCCTTGTAATAGACTTCTATCACTATTTAATAAGTACTGTGTTTCCTTCCTATCTTGAATTTCCTTAACTATGCCTTTAATCTTATCTTCTTGCTTTTGAGCTTTCTATACTTGCTGTAATAAACTTGAACTCACTCTCAATTTAGCTATAATAGCTTCGTCTATTACTATGCTTAACTGAGCATTCAATGCCTTTAAAGCTACATAAGAAAAGAAAGTACGAAAAAGCATTTTTGCAATCACTTAGTAAGATACATAAATTTAAGGTTTTAAAATTCACAAGAATTTCACACTTTCCATGGACTTTCTGCTAAGTGCTTCAGCTATAACATTGGCTTTTCCTAGATGATAGCTTATGATGCAATCATAATCCTTAATTAGCTCCATATATCTTCTTTGCCTCAAGTTCAATCCTTTTTGAGTAGGGAAGTACTTTAAACTTTTATGATTAGTGTAGATGTAACACTTTTCATTTAGGTAATGCTTCCATATCTTGCATGCAAACACAATGGCTATCAATCCCAAATGATAAGTGGGGTAATTAAGCTCATGATGCTTAAGTTATCTAGAATTGTAGGCCACTACTTTCTTAACTTGAATTAAAACACAACCAAGGCCATTGTGAGAGGTCACTATAAATCACATACTCCTTGCTAGAAGATAGGCTATGTAAGGATATGATATTTATGTTAATAATAACTTAAGCTTTTCAAAGCTTTCTTGACACTTGGGTGACCACTCAAATTTGACATTTTTGTGAAGTAGTCTAGTGAGTGTTGAAGCTATAATAGAAAATCCCTTCATAAATCTCATGTCCTTTAAGTTTATGGAAACTATAAATCTTTATGGCATTTTAAAAAGCTTTTAGTTGATGATTGCCTCTACCTTTCTAAGATCCATTTTAATGCCATTTAAAGAAACAATGTGGCCAAAGAAGGAAATCTGATCTAGCTAGATCTGACGCTTGCTTAACTTGGCATAGAGTTGGTGTTCTCTTAAAGTCTGTAATATAATCCTTAAATATTGGTAATGTTCTTCCTTAGTCTTAAAATAGACTATGATGTCATTAATGAATAGTACTACAAATTGATCTAAATAAGGTTTAAAAACTTGATTCACAAGGTCTATAAAGGCAACGAGGGTATTAGATAACCTAAAAGGCATAATAAGGAACTCATAATTGCTATATCTAGTTCTGAAAGCAGTTTTTAGCACATCTGAGTCATTAACTTTAAGCTAATAATAGCCTAACATAAGATCTATCTTAGAAAACAATCCAACACCTTTTAACTAATCAATAAATCATCTATGTAAGGTAAATGCTACTTGTTCTTGATTGTAACTTTGTTCAATTATCTATAATCGATACAAAGCCTTAAGGAACTATCATTTTTCTTAAAAAAAGAATTGGAGCTCCCTAAGGTGACACACTAGGTTTAAAGAACCCCTTATCAAGCAACTATAATTTGAATTCTTTCAACTTCATAAGCGCTATCCTATAAAGAGCTATAAAGATAGAAGAAATGCCAAGCAAAGTCTCTATGGCAAACTCCATATCTTTATCAAGTGGAAAACTAGGTAATTCCTTAAGAAAAACATCTAAAAACTCTTTAAACGTGAGTATCTCTCAATACTAGAACTCTCAACTCAAGTGTTAACTGTATGGGCTAGAAAAGTTATATATCCTTTTCTCATTAATCTTCTAACTACCATAACAAAAATAATATTATACAACTTATATGATTTAACCCCAAATACAAATACTTTTTCACCCTCAAAGTTTCTAAATGTAACCTTGTTCTTTTTGCAATCAACTATAGCTTGATGTTATGGAAAGCCTATCCATACCTAAAATCATGTCAAACTCATAAAAAGGCAATTCAATAAGATCAGTTAAGAATTCTTTACCACCTATCATTATTGGACAATTTTTGTAAACTTTACTAAGGGATACACTTTATCCTATAAGATTTGTTACTAAAATCTCACGATCTAAAACTTTAGCATGTAAACCACTATTCTCATGTAGATGTGTGGAGATGTATGAATACGTGGATTCAGGGTTAACAAGAGCAAATAATTTATAATAAAGAGAAGAGAGTTTACCAATAATGACATCCATGTATCCTGCTCCTTTTTACCCCTCATAGCATAAACTCTAACAGGTACTCTACCTTCAACTAGTCTATTTACTATCTTTTAGGCAATTCTCTGTGCTTATTCCTCAGTATCAAGTCTCTCTGGCTTTTTGCTTTTTTGCGTGCTACGTGTAAGTGTCTGTGAAGTAGTCTATATGCTGAGATTACTTGGACACTCCTTAGCATAATTTCCCATTACCCTATAGTTAAAGCAAGCTCTTAACACTTACCATAATGTTCACATGTTGCTGGGTGCTGATCCTTTAAAAGATGCTATAAGAGCACTAGCTATGTGCCCTTATTGTCGTCGTCCTTTAGTGGCACTACTAGATCTAGGGTTGTGAGAAACCACTGGCTATGTCTATGTAGTCTTTCCATTCTTATTACTAGAGGGGTTATGATGGTCTATCCCTTTTTCTTCTATTGCTTCTCTTTTCTGCTGCTCTTTTCTACTTGTTCCATATTCAAAGTAGCATTTCCCTATTTGGAAAAGTTATCAATCTTTTACCTTGTGATATGAACCCTAATGGAGTTATTAAGTCCATCTTTAAAGTGATGACATTTATTCACTTCATCTGCCACCATCTCATGTGCATACTAGCTCAATTTCAAAAAATCCTACTCATATTCTAACACTATGAGTTACCTTTGGTAGAAATGTATGAATTCTCTTTTGTTACTCTTTAGATATATCTATATACCTTTATTTAAAGGAAGATGTAAAGAAATGCCATGAAATTTATATCTTTATCTATCTTCTAACTCCAGTTTAACATTGGTGAGCTTTTTCATACAACAATAGTGCAACACCATCTAGTTTTTTGTTATCATCCATAATTCTTTTTATCTTTTCTAACCAAAACTCCAATATAGATGCATCATCTTCCTTTTCCCCCTAAAATCCTTTACCCCATTCTTATGGAGCCATTCCCTTATTGTCTTCATAGGTAGAGAAGGAGGTGGAAGAGGCTATTTTTATGAAAGAGGTGGTGCTGGTATAGGCCTTATGACCTGCCTCAGAAGGTTAGTCACTTGCTATAGGAATACGGCCTGTGCTTTTGTTGGCATCACATAAGAAGCTAATATAAGTGTTCCATCTTATACCTAGTCACCTACACTAGACTGACTATTATTCCCAATAGCATCCTCTGGTGGTAGCTAAGATCCAACATCCATCTTAACTTGCATAAGAGAAATGAGAACGTGTATTAGACTTGTGCTTTAGTAATAAGTTGTGCCATGCTATGTGATGAAATGGAATAAAGTGTAATAAGAGATAATGATATGTATGTTTTATTTGCCTTATGATTCCTGGTCTAGCCTAGAATCAACTAAACCTAAGCTTTGATACCACTAAATGTAACACCCTCTTACTTGATCCACAGTGAAATTGAATAAGGTGATATCACACCACTAATGCAAACTTATAAAAATACATGCCAAAAGTTTTTATTTTTAAACTTCTATTTACAACATTTTATAACTATTGAAAACAATTTACATTTATTAAAGAACTTTTAATATTGAGGGTTTTCATGTTGAAAATCTAGTAGTATAATGGCTATTTAAGGCACTACCTAAAAATTTTCTTGCATAAAAAGGCACTTTTATAACTCATAGCAACTCATCCCTAAAACTACATGATAATTATATCTCATAATTACAAATTCCACATTAAGTAAAAATCGTAATAACAATAACCATATTCTCAAATCCATACATTTATAGACCTTTACAAGTTTTTGGTCAATTCAAAAAATATTAAAGTGACAAAATATTACAATTATCAAAGCTTTAGAATATGTTAATCCCTTTATAGACATATTCATATGCATTGTATACTACATGCTATATGTGATAGAATGCATACATTCTATGAATATGCATATGAAAATGAAAGAAATATATGCCTACATAAAGTTATGGCGTGCGTAAAGCTAATGCAAGTCAGTCCCTCCTTTCTTCAGTGGCTATTGGACCTATATGAGTAAACAACTGTGTTGATGATAAAATCCTCAATAGATGCTTTCTAACTTAGACAACCCTTATTGGTTATCTTTGTTATTGGCACTAAAGAAAGTAGATTAAAAAAACATACAACAATTTAATCACCCATAAACATTACCATTTCATGTTCCATTTTTATATATCATATCATAGGGTAACTTCATACACATATATCATATACATATAAATCATGCATATCCTCAACTTTAACATGTAGCTTGAAATGAACATGTGTAAATTTGTGCATGTGCGTGTGTCCATATTATCATACACATACTAAAAATCATGCTTTAACTTAACCTATACATATATCTATTTTCGATACCAATTTTATTTACTTTTTATTAATTAAATTATTCCTTCTAGTTACCTATTTCTTCCTAGACATGTGTGAGCTCCCGAATAATATGACTAATAAAATAGCCAAAGATATAAACAAAAAAGCCAAAGCTATGAACAAAATAGTCAAAGCTATAATAAAAAATAGTCAAAGCTATAAAAGTGTGATATACTAAAGTCCCTTATTTGGTATGCTAAACTATCTTGAAAGGCCTTTATACATCCTAAGTAGAAATGGGTTGATATATCGTATTCATTTGCATTAAGTTATTTTTCTTGTATACAAATTGGTTTTCATAACCATGTTACACTTTGAGTATTAAACATGCTGCATCCTCAATTTTTTTAGCCATGAGGCATTTTTATACATATATATGCCAATTTAAAATTCAATTTCATATATTACCCATTCCCATGGTCGTGACTCCACTTTCTTACATACACACACATATTCATTCAAAAGTGCTCATTTCACATGCTACTCTAGCAAAACATCATGGTGTAGACACTAGGTCTTAAGATTCCCAAGTTCGAATTACCTAATGATGAAAAAGAAAGGAACAAGGATTCTTAGACCTTGAAAGTTATCTTTTTGGTTGAAAAACCTCTTTTATCTTAAAATTTTTAGCTAGGTTAGTATCAAAAGGTTTAAAAAATTATGGGAGTTTTAGGGTTAACTTTTTTGGTTCTTGTCAAAGTGGCATTGTTTTTGGATCAAAATGTCAAAATGGCCATTTTCACTTTTGTTAAAATGGTCATTTTCATTTTGAACTTGTTGTTTCATTATTAAACTTTTTTTTAATAAAGTAGTGTCATTTTAAGCAAAATAAGTATTTGTATATTGATAAAATGGACATTTTGCTTGATTGATAGCTAAAAAAAACCATAGCTACAAATGGAAAAATGTTAAAAAAAAGGGCAAAAACATCGAACGATGTGCATCAAGAGAGAAATTTCTTTTCCAAACAGTGAAAAAAATCAATTTTTTATTCCTTTCTTCTTCTTCTTCTTCTTCATTTTCTAATTAGAATCCTTTTCTTTTTTAGCAATATTGGTCTGCATAATTTTTTAGGGAACTTGAAGGCAATTATTTTGGGGTAATTTTTAGTCTCTCATTTTTTTAATCTGGGGAATTTTTATGTGTCTACAGTTGCTGCCCAAAAAAGTAAAATGATTGTTTTTCTTTCCTAGAAATGGTAGCGTAAGCACTGGCTTCTAAGTCCCAAAGAGCCCGATAATGATAACCATAGTCATAAATTAAGCAAATGGATGATTAACACAAAAGGAATACTAAAAAGAAGGGAAAAATCATACCCAAGTGTAAAATAGTCATTAAATCCCTAGGGAGAAAAGAGAGAGAACAAAAAGACTCAAAAACAATCCCAAAAAGAGAGAAATGAAAAAGCAAGAGAACAAATCCCACCTACAAGCCTTAAAAGAAGTACCCAAAATCACAACCCTTTGAAAGAACCATTGCATGAATCTTTCGAATAATTGTATGACTATACCACTAAAAACCTGATAAGGATTAAATAATCATGTTCTAAACCAAACTCTTTATCTCTAGAAACTAAGAATTTGGGTAGAATTGAACCAATAACATTCTGATTGACCTAAAATAATAGAAAGTAGATGTTAAAAGTGAATAAAACTCACTAGGATCAACACCTATAAATACCCTTTAAACTAATGCTAAAAAACATCAATTAATCATCAATCAAGCATAAAATTCAAGAATTTGCTCAAATAAAATATTTTCTCAAAATCATTGAGAGCTCTAATAAGCTCTTAAATAGTAAAAAATATTTTGGAATCAATTCAAAATATTGTGAATTTTTAAAAGTAGTCATCCCATTCGAGAGAAGAATCAACCCATTAGCTTGGTATTCCTTTTGTGAGCAATTTATTCATGATCTTGAAGCTTCACTTTTGGTAAGTCCTAAGGGCTAAAACTCATTATTTTCATCATTATAGTGTGTTTTAATGATATGCATAATCACAGATGTATAAAAATTAGCTTTATCATAAGATATGTCATTAATTTCACATGAAACTCATTTTAATCTTTGTTTGCATAAATTTGCATAATAGAATCATATTTTTGAATCATAAACATATTTTCCAACTCATATATGAATGATGGCATGATTATAGCAGAAAAATATCGCATATTGAAGTAGTTATATCAATTAAAGTTTCATATCATGTTTTATTATGAATTTATAGTTTATTTTACTGTAATTATATTGTTTATGTGCTTAGTGTCAATTTAGATCTTAGGAAATTGCATTTTGCATTAGAGAGCATAGTTTACTAGTTATTATAGAGAATACACACTAATTACTAAACGTAATGATTATTAAGTGTCAACCACGTATCTAATTCTTTGATGATCAATGGCTTGGTCCCTATCTTAGGTTAAAACACTAATGCCAAGTTTATTGATTCTTATTTTGCACCGAGTGGTGAATCCTGAAAATCCTCATTATCACGAGCTTTATCCAGCTCATAGTGGTGACTTTATTGGGGAGAAGTAATATCATACTTTTTAAAATATGGTTAGCACCTAAAACTTAATCGTCAGTCTATGTGTTAGGAACTGTATTAAACTTTGAAACCCCAAGTGTTCGTCCTTTTTTAGACACCATAAAATACTCAGGCCCTAGAAAGTCCAGTGCTTAAAGGTTACATTCCATCTTAGTTCATGTCTAAACCTCAAACCTCATATAAGATAAAACCCTAGATCTTCTCATAGGTACCCTTTTTGTTGTGATGAATTTGAATTTTTATTAGTTAAGTGAATTTGAAGTCTTTCATAACCACTCTTGAACTCTAAGGAAAATCATTTCTCTCTCTATTTCCCATGGAAATAAGGTTATGACATACTTCAAATAAACTCAGTTGGCTTGAAGTCAAATTCAATAGGTAGCATGTCATGAGTGGAATTCATATATCCTAGTTGATATGTGAATTTAAACCCAATTAGGATAGAGTTTGAATTTACCCTTATGTGGGAGTGATAAGGTTAGAAGGGCATTTTTTGTTGTGATATGTTGTAACTTATGTATACATATAGACTAACCTAGGCTAAAAATTATTTTTCTAAAACACAATACAATTACCTACTTGGACTAGGAATAGAGGAGGATAGTTGGAAAAAAAACACCAATATCATGTCAGTCAATGAAGAATTGAAGCAATGCCTGGCACAATTGCTTGATGCACACACCCAGGCATTGGATGAAAGAATGAATGCCTGATTGGATGCCATTGAAACTAGCCTAGGTATAGGTGAGGGTAGAGCTAGTGAAAATAAAGGGAAAATGATTAGAGAGGTCAAAGCCAACTTCAAAGACATAGACGATTATGTGAACCAAAGAAAAGAAAAAGAGGTTGAGGCTATAAAACAAGAATCCACTGCGAAGGTTAAGAATGAGATATATGAATTAAGAAAATTAGTTTGAGGTCATACGAATACTAAATTAAAAGATCTGAAATCCTTCGCTATATTCAGTGAAGCTGGGTTTCCAAGCAAATTTAAGATGCCTGAACTACCAAAATTTAATGGAAAAGGAGACTGCAAAATGCATGTAAGGCAACATACCACTATAATGGGAACTATGGGTTTGAGTAAGAAACAAATTACAAAATTGTTTTCTTTATCATTAGAAGGCACACTTGTAAAATGGTTTCATAAATTAGATGAGGTAACCACCCAAAATTGGAATAAGTTGGTTAAAGCATTTACCAAACAATATGCTTTTAATACCAATATAGAAATTTCATTACATGATTTGGAACTTACAAAGGAAAGGATGGATGAAACCTTTTCGGATTTCTTATTGAGATGGAGAAATAAGATAGCCTGAATAGAAATCCTACCACTAGAAAAAGATTAAGTAAGGATCATGGTAGAGAATGATCTTCCCTACATCTCTAATAAGTTACAATATTTTCATTTGAAAACATTTTTAAAAGTGTATGACACAGCTCTGACGGTCGAAGATGTAGAAAGTAGAAAGAAATCAAGTTAGAAAGGAAACTCCAGATATATTCCTTTAACCAAAAATTGGTGGATATACATGTTGTGAGAAATCGTAAGTTTTTAGTCTTAGGAAAACCATTGTCAAAGGTTTTGGAAAAGCTTAAAAAAAAAAGGTATAGTCATGCCACATGATCTTAAACCACCACTAAACCCATTACTAGCCAAATAGGATCCGAATGCCTATTATAAATATCACTAAGGCAAAAGGTATAATACTGACAATTACATTTACCTGTGCCATATCATTCAAGATCTAATAGATAATGGAACCTTAACCGATCCAAGTAAGAATTCCCCTAGCACTAAGAATAATCCCTTACCTAACTATGATAAAACACCATTTTCTTAATGCATCCTAGTTATTGGCTCAAGTTTAACCAAAGAATTCGTACTAAACTTTTTTGTTAAAATAAAGATAAGTCAGGTGGTTACTCTATAACTCAATATTTGGGATAATGATGAAGAAGAAGGAAAGACCAATTTCTAGGAAGAAATAACTGATATAAGTGGTGTCACTAGAAGTGGGAAGCTTTATAACAAAAAAGATAAAAAGGTAGGAAAAAAAAGCCTTACACCAAAAGATGAATAAGAAAATGCAGTCTTAAAACAACTTAAAAGTACTCAAGCACATGTTAGTTTATAGGACCTCTTGATGGCATCAAGAAAACATAAAAAAGCTTTGGTAAACATTTTAGATTCCATGGGTGTAATGACTACTACAAACTTGAAGAGGTAGTAAATTTAATAGTAAACAATGCTATTGATCTTATCTCATTCTCTAATAAAGACCTCCCAATAGAAGGAAAGGATCATAATAAGCCTTTATACATTCAAGCTATAGTTATTGGAAAACACACAACATATGCTATAGTAGATAATGGATCCACTATAAATGTAATACCTTCTAAACTCATGAGAGTTCTCGATTTAAAGAAGGAAGATTTAAAAGTATCTAACATGGTAATCTGAGCCTATAATGACACTAAGTGACATGTAAAAGGATTTTTTACTATCATGGTAAAGGTAGGGCCGTTTGAAAGTGAAGTTTTCTTCACCATCCTTGATATACTAGTGACATTTAGACTATTCTTAGGATGCCCTTGGTTTCATAAGCTTGAAAGGAGTTCCATTTATGCTTCACCAAATGATTAAGTTTGCAATGAACACTAAGGTAGTAGAAGTAAAGGCTTCTACAGAAAAGGATACCATCGCAAGCTTAAACATAGAATAACCTCCACTATTGGGATTTTAAGTAGCTATGATATATAAAGGTGAAATAGATCCCCATGCATCAAACATTATGAGGAAATATGGCTTTTTTCTAGGAATTGGCCTAGGTAAAAATGGTAAAAAAATCCCTAACTTTTTGGATTTCAAAGGGTAAACAAATAGAAAAGGGTTAAGATACTAAAAAATGGACAAGCCACTAAAACAAAGGAACAAATTAAGTGGCTTTTTCATCAATAATAGTCCTTATAATAGCTAACCCAAACCTATACAAATCAATGGCATACTCAAACCTAGTTTTGAAAATTTCATAGATTTGATAACTGATCGAAGGTACAAAGAAGCAAAGTCAAGGGACGATGAAAAAGAGATCTTGAAGATAAAGTACTTAACCCACAAAGACCACAAGAATGAAGAAATTATGACTCTTGAAGTAATCATATCCATATGTGAATTTACTTAAAATTTTAGAGATAACAAAATAG
>CANXYI010859795.1:0-17970 GCA_948208565.1 Hura crepitans
CTTTTAATTAATTTGTTTTCATCATTGTTTGGCTCGTCAAAGTTTTATGACTAGTATTGTCCTTCTTTGGCCTCTATGTAGTGCCCTACACCATAGGGAACACTATTCAGGACTCGAAAAACACTGTTCACTACATCGGGATTTTGGGGCGTTACAACCGATACAACCACTAGCATCATAAACCCTCTAGAAGACCTATTTAGAAAGAGTAAAGAAAATGGGGTTGAGGATTTCCTAGATACAGAACGTGATGATCCAACTATAGCAGAGTATTAGTTAGAAAAGTCCATTAAGATATTACAACAACTGAAATGTACCCTAAAAGAGCAGGAAGGCATGGGAAGATTTGACTTAGGAATACTATCTAGAAAAGTTTAATGAGAAATACATTACAGAGTACTACCTTGACAAAAAGAGATAGAATTATTTGATTTAAAGGAGAGGGATAGATCAGCATCTGAGTATGAGTAAGAGTTTTCCAAGTTAAGCTATTATGCAAAGGAGATAGTGTCTACTGAGGTAGAGGGATGTAAAAGGATTGAAAGGGGCCTTAATATTGAAAGTAGGTTACAAGTGGTTATGAGAAAAATTAGAGTGTTTGCTTATTTAATAGTTATAGCTTACAAAGTAGAAGACATATTAAAAGAGTGAAAGAAAGGTTTTCAATGGAAATAGCCTTTTGATCAAGGACAAGTAAGCTCAACTCTAGAAGTGGACAAAAGACAAAAGGGAAAGCAAATCCAACCATAGTCACAAAAACAAGTGGAGAATCAAAAATCTAAGCAAGGAATGTAATCTAGGTGTTCTCAATAATTTCGAGCTGTCACTACCCTAATAACCTCTGCTGGCAATACACTATTTAATGCATGCAAAATGTTATAGGAAGAGATACTTGGGTACGTGATGGAAGATTATACAAAGGGCATGTTATAAGTGTGGGTCCTTAGAACATTTTGCTAGGGATGGCCCATGAAGACTAGTTCATGATCTATAATACTAGACTCACCACTTCTCAATGTCAAAAAGAGAGGAAAGCATGTGTAATGAATGATAACCATGGAATTAGATTAGAAATAGTTCAAAGAGTGAAATTTGAAACTCTAGCTAGTTAGTATTCCTCAAGAGTTTAAGAGAACTCAGATTCTTTGAAGGACCTTATAGATACTCTTCATTATTACCTTAAATCCCTTAATTTATTCACATTCACTATTGCATTGCTAAATTAACATGATGTATTCATGATATGAGAATAAATAACAAAGAATGAAGTAGACATAAGAAGGAAACAACTTAGGTCATCACAAATCTAGTAGAATTTCAAGGACAAATTTCTTTTAAGGGAGGAAGGGCTATCACGCCCCAATTTTTGGTCCAACTATTTTTAAGCTTAAAATGGGAATTTGAGAAAACTGTCAAAAATAAATAGATGTTCGAATTGAGTAGAGTTGGATGTTATGAATAACAGAGTGAAAAATAAGTGAGGGATATAATGGTTATTTTCCAAATTATTAGGGGCAAATTTGAAAAGGGGCAGTTTAAGGTTTAGAAATATGTGGAACATACATAGTGTAACTACATAAAGATCTCAATTTTTTAATAGTACTTCTTTAAAATGAATAGTTCTCTTTAGATTTAAGGTACACTGAAGTTATTAGATAAAAGTAGTAGTCATAAACTAATTTTGAGCAAAGTTTGAAATCAATAAAAAATCATTTGATTGGTTAAAAATAAGAAAGTTTTTATGGCAATGTCTTGTGAATAGTGACCAAGGCAAAGCTAAATCGTAAATAATTTTCAAAGTTGCTTAGAAAATTCTAAAACCTATACAACCTAATACACTAAATTTCTAGTAAGTCTACTTGTGCTAGAATTAGAATTTTTAGAGGTCAAGAAGTACTTTATTTCAATATTAGGATGTGTAAAAAAGGCATTTTAATTTAGTTTCTTTCAATTTTTGAGCTTTAAAATTTAAAGCATGTGGGGACAAATTAAATTAATTTTGAGTAGAATGAGCGATAAAAGAAGTTAAAATGGGGAAGAAAAAAAACTAACTAATGCATTAAAAAATAAAATTTCAAAACTATAAATAAGTTGAAATTTTTTACTTTTTGGTCAAAATGCAAAAATCACTCCCTCTTCTAAATCTCTCTCTACCCTACAGCATTAAAAGGGAGGAATTTTTCTTTTTCTTCAAATTTTTCTCCCTTTAAGCCACCAAATTTCTACATCCAACCACATATACTAATTTTCCAAGGCCTCTAGGCACATAATTAAGTGATTTATCGAAAAAAATTGGAGAGAAATCACTAAAAAATGGGTTGGATGAATAGTGTTAATTTTTTGTTCGGGTAAGAATTTCTGAAAATTGATATTTTTCCCTTAATTTATAAATGCCCAAGAGTTAAAAAATGTGCTCTTTTGTAAATTTTGGACATCGTATGATTTTATATGATTTTTCTAAAATTGAATCTATAATAGGCTTTTACTGAAATGGAGTGGGGATGCAATAAGGGCAAGGTGAAGGTTTAGTCAAGCCTTGTAGGGTTTTTAAGCATGCTAGGTATGTGCAATTAATCTAATCTTTATAATTGAGGTAATGCCTTAACTTATACATAATGTACATATTCATGTAAGTGTATGTAATTGAGAAAATGCATAAGAAAATGATAATTTGACATGCATATTATGACTTAATGGTAAGGTGAAACATATATGTATGTAAATGATGGGGTAAAATATGCAAGTGTGTGTGTTTGAGCATGCTAGGTGAATGGTAATAAGGTGGGTGTGTGAGTGTGTTATGTGCTGATATGTATCCAAATAAGCATGTATTGCTATGGGTTAATGTTTTGTGATTCTTGATCATGTGGTATGATAAATTAGGAAGGAACCATAACATGTAATGCATGATTATAGGTTATGGTCGAATGGTCATTAGAGTATGACTACTAGTAAATGTCAATTAATGTATGAGATTATGCATAATTAATGGCTTTTAAATGTAATTATACCAAAATAAGCTTGAGAGAGGTCATAAAGATTTATGTATGTATGTTTATATGTAATTATACATCATTATGGTTAAATACTAAACTTTATGCCTCCTTGGCATAATAAAATGATATACATATGAATCTTGGAATAATATGAGATAAAAGCATAAATTGTTGCTTAGCATGCCTTAGCCAAAAAGGTCTATTAATTTGAGTATAATTATAGCTTAGAGAAAAATGATAAATTTGTGATTTGAAATATGTTTGAAATATAAGTGTGTATATATTATGCTCGAAATAGCCTAATTATCTTAAATGGATTAAATGATTTACATGAGATGAAATTTATAGAATGTGCTTATAAATGAGAAAATGGGCACTTTAATAATAAAATGTGCATGAAAGCATAATACAAACATGCAAGGCATGTGACTTTATGCTAAATGATAAAATATGGGAAATGAAATAATATTCATGGTTATGTTAAATTGACATGATAATAGTATTAAAATGAATAATTTAATTTTAAGTTATTCTAATGAAAGAAATAAAATATAAAAGTAGCTTGTATGAGTAACAACATAGAGATGGATAGGTTGACCAGTTAACTAAGAATATATAATAGCTGCTAGGCACCTTGGTGCTTGATATTGGTTACAGGTCCACTCATAGTCTAACCCAAAAACCTATTTTAATGATTTTGGATTTCTACACTAGTGCAGCTACTGTTTACGTCCTATAGGGCCACTGCATAGGTCTAAGCTGGTGCGGTAGCCGTTTAGGTCCTACGGGGCCATTGCACATGAGGATCCTATTATCTATAGGCTTTTAATGTTCTCATTAATATGGGTAGTATAAAAATAATCATATGCTTTAAATTAAAGTAAACTTGATAAAATTATACATTACATAATTTTAATTATATAAATAATGAATTTGGATGAGAGTATAATAAAATAAAAATATTAGTTATGCTTATAAGTGATATTGAAATATGCTTATGATTAGTACATAATATTTGAATTATTTATGAATTCTAAAAGCCATGTATATATAATGTAAAGTGTTGATATATCATGATACCTTTGAGCATGTTAATTCTCTCTTACTAGATAGAACACATACATGACATGAACTAGGTTATATTTATTATAAATGATTCTCGGTATTTATAAACATATGCTTAGAATAAATATGCCTATAAGATTGCATGCAATAATTATTTTGATTACACCATGAAGCAATTTGCATAGCACATCATTTTTTTTGCGATGCATAGGTAAGAAGAATAATTAAGCCAGAGCCTCAAGACATCCAAATAAATAAGAGACGATTTTGCTTTTGGTATAATTTGATGATCTAAATAAATTATATAATTTATAGACAATAGAAAGTTGCACTCTTATGAATGTATTTTGTCTTGGGCCTAAGCCATAACATCTTGTATTTTGTAAGTTGTAAATGGTTTGCAATTGTATTTTAAAATGTTTGAAATTGATGTATACATGATTGACATCTCTTTCTACAGTTGAGACTATGTATTATTGAATGAATGTTTAGAGTGATCAGATGGATCACAAAGTTATGGATTGAAAAAAAAATTATATAAGTGTTTTTCTTGCTTATAAGTTACTATTCAAAATTTTGGATAGTGCCCAATACAACCATTATGCTATCGAAATTTTGGCACGAGGATTCCTAATTTGCATATGTAACTCAGTTTTGAAAGATTTTTGGAAACCTATTTTAGTATGTGATTTCATACTCAATAAATGTTTTAAATAGTATTGAAGTATAAGTTGAGATTAGATAACATGTTATGTATGCACACCTTAGTAGGGTATGGTGATTAGACTTGGTAAAGGGTGTCATATTTAGTGATATGATAGCTCTAGTTTAGGCATTTCTAGGCAATATAAGAGTGTTTTAGAGTCAAGTCTATACATAACATAATTTAATGACACTGAGGCTTATCAATTGTTCTTGTGCTTGCAGTTAGGATAAGTGCTCTGTGAGAGGATAAAGTAGGATATGCTTCTATATCTATGGGAAAGGAGTTTGATAGAGTGGCATTTATGTCTAGGAGTGCTTCAAGATAGGCATCATCAGTAGCTTAGGGTCCACCAGCCTTTGCATAAGAGATGCTACAACTATTGAGATAGGTTATATCAGCTGCTCCACCGTTAGCACCATAGCTATAGGAAATTCCCTTGGCTTTCTAAAAGACTCACCTAGAGAGAGTTAAGAGAATAAAAGCTAACGATTTCAAGGGAAAGGATGAAGTGGATCCTAAGATAGCTAAGTATTAGCCAGATTACACATAGAAAATAATAAAGTAGATATGGTGTACACTAGCTAAGAAAGTGATTTGTGCCACCTCTTTACTTCAAGAAGAAGCTCTAAAATGGTGGGATGATTTGATAAAATATAAGTTAGAAGAGGAGCTGACTTAGGACTTTTTCCTCAATGAGTTTTACAAGAAGTATATACCGGAGGATTATCTAGATGATTATAGACAATAGCTTGTGGACCTCAAATAGGAGCAGAATTCTATAGAGAAGTATGAGAAAGACTCTTTTATGCTTAGCTATTATGCTAAAGACGCTATCACTACAAAGGCTAATAAGTGCAAATGGTTTAAGAAAGGGTTACATATAGAGATTAAGTCTCAAGTAGTTCCTATGAAGATCAAAAGCTTTAATCAATTACTGTCAATGTGTTATTTGATAGAGAAGATATAGAAAGAGAAGTAGGAATACTATCAGAAGAAGATATCTTATAGCCTTGGGGTATCTAGCTTTGCTTAGTAGATGAACAAGATATTTTGAGGTAATTAGTATAGGGCACCATAACAATCATGAAAATAGGGTTAGTTTCAAAAGACAACCTAGGGAAACTAGAATAAGGGTATGAATAGTTAGTAGTTACAAGTAACTAGTACACCTAGTTCCATAGCTAGAGATAGCTAGATTGCTCAGTGTTTGACATGCCATAAAAGACACAAGGGAAAATGTTAGTGGAAAAAGACAAATACATGTTTTGAGTGTTGTTCACCAGATCATTACTGTAAAGACTGCCCTAAGAGAGTTAAGAGGAGAAATAGATCCATACTAGTTTTCATTAGAGGACAGAGGGGAGATTGAGGAGATAAGCTGAGGGATAGAGCTAAGCATAGAGTTCCTACCAAATAGTATGCTATTAGGGCACGAGATAAGGCCAACGAGCTAGACGTCATAGTTGGCACATTCTATCTCTTTGACTCATACGTATTAGCTTTGATTGATTTAGGGTCTACATATTCATTTGTTTACACACCATGAGCATGAGACTAAGGGTTAGATTAGCACTTATGGAGCTAGAGATTTTGGTTAGCAATCTTTTGGGTTAGCATGTTACTATAAACAAGGTTTACAAGTAATGTCTATTAATAGTACATAGACATAAGTTTTTGCTGATCTCATTGAGCTACCATTTAATGATTTTGATCTAATATTAGGCATAGATTAGTTGTCCAAGTATCATATAATAATTGATTTTAAGTTAAAAAGGGTGACTTTTAAGGATAATGATAGGGCTGAGATTATAGTAGAGGGTGAGAGGATAAACTTTCTATCAAATGTTATCTCAGAAGTCATAACTAGATGAATGGTGAGAAAGGGCTATTAGTCCTATCTTACATATGTGTATGATACAAGGAAAGAGAGTCCATATGTAAACAGTATACTAGTAATATTAAATTACATAGATGTATTTCCAAAAAGTTGCCTAGTTTGCCTCCATAATGGGAACTTGAGTTTAATATAGAAGTGTTACCTGGCACTGCTCTAGTATCCATAGCTCCTCATAGAATGGCTCTAGTAGAGCTAAAGGAGTTAAAGATCCAGCTTTAAGAGTTGTTAGATAGAGGTTTTATTAGACCTAGTGTTTCACCTTAGGGAGCACTAATGTTATTTGTGAAGAAAAAGGATGGTATTCTACTATTATGTGTAGATTACTTTCAATTGAATAAATTGACTATCAAGAACAAGTATCCATTGCCATGGATTGATAAACTTGTTGATCAACTTAAGGGTGCATGAGTGTTCTTTAAGATTAACAAGACATGTAATGTGTGATTGTAGGTTATGGATGAATGGTCATTAGAGTATGCCTATAGGTATATGTCAATTAATGTATGAGATTAAGCATAATTAATGGCTTATGAATGTAATATGCCAAAATAAGTATGAGAGGTCATAAAGATTTATGTATGTATGTTTATATGTAGGTATACATCTTTATGGTTAAATGCTAAACTTTGTGCATCTATGACAAAATAAGGTGATATACATGTGAAACTTAGCATAATAGGAGATAAAAGCATAAATTGATACTTAGCATGCCTTGGCTAAAAGGGTTGATTAATTTTAACATAATTATAGCTTGGAGAAAAATGATAAAATTGTGATTTGAAATATGTTTGAAATGTGACTGTGTAAATATTGTGGTCAAAATAGCCTAATTATTTTAAATGGATGTAAATGCTTTAAATGAGCATGAAATTTATGGAAGGTGCTTATAAAAAAGAAAATGGGCATTTCAATAATAAAATGTGCACAAAAGCATAATACGGATATGTGAGGCATGCTTACATAATTAAGGCACGTGACTTTATATTGAATTATAAAATATGGGAAATGATATAATATTCCCGATTATGTTAATTTGACATGATAATAGTATCAAAATGAATAATTTCATTTCAAGTTATTTTGATGAAATAAATGAAATATAAAAATAGCTCGTATGAGTAACAACTTAGAGATGGATAGGTTGACCAATCAACTAGGGATAGATAGTAGCTGCTAGGCATATTGGTGCTTAATATTGGTTATGAGTCCAAAAACCTATTTTAATGATTTCAGATTTTTACACGAATGCAGCTGCCACTTAGGTCCCACAGGGCCACTGCACGGGTTTACACTAGTCCAGTTGTTGTTTAGCTCTTATAGGGCCATTGCATGAAAGGATCTTGTTATCTATAGGTTTTTAATGTTCTCATTAATATGGGCAATATAAAAATAATCATATACTTTAAATTAAAGTAAACTTGAGAAAATTATACATTACATAATTTTAATTATGTCAATAATGAATTTGGATGAGAATATAATAAAATAAAAATATTATTTATGCTTGTAAGTGATATTTAAATATGCTTGTGATTGGTACATAATATTTGAATTATTTATGAATTTTAAAAGCCATGTATATATAATGTAAAGTGTTAATAAATCATGATACCTTTGGGCATGTTAATTCTATCTTACACACATGACATGAACTAGGTTATATTTGTTATAAATGATGCTTGGTGTCTATATACATATGATTAGAATAAATATGCTTATATGACTGCATGCAATATTATTTCGATTACACCACTAAGCAAATTGCTTAATGCATCATTTTGCTTGTGATATGTAAGTAAGAAGAACAATTGAGCCCAAGCTTTGAGATATCCAGAAAAGTAAGAGAAGATTTTGCTATTGGTATAATTTAGTGATGTAAATAAATTATGTAATGTATAGAAAATACAAAAGTGCACCCTTATGTTTGATGTATTTATTCTCGGTCCTAAGCCATAGCGTGTTGTATTTTGTAAGCTATAAATTGTTTGCAATTGTATTTTAAAATGTTTGAAATTGTTATATGCATGACTGATGTCTCTTCCTAAGGTTGAGACTGTGTACTTTTGAATGAATATTTAGAGTGATCAGATGGATGATAGAGTTGTGGAATGAAAAAAAAATTATATAAGTGTTTTTCTTGCTTATAAGTTAAAGTTAAAAATTTTAGATAGTGCCCGGTATAGCTGTTATTCTACTAAAATTTTGGCACAAAGATTCCTAATTTTGAATATGTAACTCCATTTTGAAAGATTTTTAGAAACCTATTTTAGTATGTGATTTCATACTCACTAAAAATGTTTTAAATAGTATTGAAGTATAAGTTGAGGTTGGATAACATGTTATGTGTGCACACCTTAGTCAGGTACGATGACTAAGCAACAATCGAACTAGGTAAGGATGTCACATATAGAGCAGTGAAAAACATTAAATTAGTTTGAGAGGAATTCAAAAGGCTAGAAAATTATATTTCGTATTTGGGTTTAATGAATAGTAACACCAGGTCGTGAATAGTACTTCCCTAGCTCGGGTAGACTAATTAAATATAATGATAGGAAATAATATGAATTAATTTAGTGTGAAATTTGGAGTGAAAATGAAGCCATATAAGTGGTTAACAACGCAATTCAATATTCTATTATAGTGTCTCGATGAATAGTAACTAAGTTCTTGTTACTCAAAAAATCCAAAAATAGCACGACCTGACGGTAAAAAATTCTAACTAAGCTAATGTGAGATTAGATTTTCTGACATCAAGTAGGGATTTATTTAAAATAAATGAAAGTATGATTATTCAATTTAGTGGGGCTCAACAAAAAATTATGAAACTTAATGGACTTACTAATTATGGAATTTCTTATTTTTTTGGTAATAAGAGAGGGATTTATTGAAGCCTTAAATAAAGGAATTTTAAAGAATCAAAATTACCTTGAATTAATTAGAACCATTGGATTTCCATGTGGTAAGATCATGGTCATTAATGGGCATTATATAAAATAGAGGTTTCATATGAAAATGAGATGTGTGATGAAGACTTCACCATCTTTCTTCTCTCACCTAGGTCAATGCCATCCTTACCCCTCCCTTTCTTTATTTTCTTCTTTAATTCAATCCTTAAAAACCACTTTAAACCCCCTAATTCATACCTTAAAAATAATTTTGATCAATCCTAGAGCACTAATTTAGTGTGAAGGTATGGAAAAAGATAGGAATTAGAGGTGAATTGGATGATTGAAGAATTAGGGTTTTAAACCCTTACATTGGCAACTGAATGTTAAAGGTTTTATATTTTCCTAGGTAATTAGGGGTGCTTAATTAAGTGATTATTTAGAGTTTGAGTTAATAGGAACTTCCTATGAATTTTTCTAATAGAAAATCTATTATGTTTTTATTAAATTTTAGAGATAACCAATGATAAAGGAAAGACACGGTGTAGATGGCATATTTGGAGGCCAAAGTGATTATTAGCAAGTGTATTCTATGATTTATATATTACCTTGATTATTTTTATAATTTTAAGAATGTTTATGTTATTTTTATAATAGGAGTTATGCATATGTATGTGTGTAATGATGTTTGATGGCATAATTATGTTATGTGTGTTAAATTAGTAGGTGGAATGTGAAACGGATGATGAATGAATATGAAAGTGGGAGATGTCATCTTAGCTAAATAGTTTGAATAGTTCAAATGATGTTAAAATTAAATATAGCAATGTATAATTGATAGAATAATGATAATTGAAATTATATATACAAGTAGATAATAATTAATAAAGGAAAGTTAGCTTAAATTTGCAATGTGTAGATTTTGTGGGCTTATGTAGTGAAGAAGAAGTGTGCATGGAATAAGGGTGTAAATGTCATTAAGAAGTGATAGGGATGTGAATGAGATTATAAAGGCATATATATGTGTGACATGATGTATTAGCCGAATGGTATTAATAGTGTAAATGGCCTTAAGTGTTGGTTTTTCTCTATCATACACAATGAAAAAATTAAAAATTTGAGAGAAACCAGTAATGGTAATGGACCCAGATAATTTAAAATTCATCATAAACATTAAATCTAGCAGTATTTCATGATTTATTGTAAAAGATGATAGCATATTCCTTTTATGAGCTCTTCCCATTAGGTTGTTGCAAACCACAGTGATACTCTTCTTAGAACTCCTCCTCCACCTAGAAGTTTTTAAAAGAGAGCAACTTGTAATTCGAAGTGCTAGTAGGAATTAGAAGTGGATGAAGGAAGAAGAAGAAAATCAAGTGTTTTCAATTATTCTACTCGGCAATTCTATAGTAAAATGTATCTCTATGGTAGTAGTTGCAATAAGTATTAATTATATTTTAAATAAACTCTTTTTTGGTTAGATTTTAACACTTAAAATCTACCTTAAGTCATACTAGAATGGACCCACCAATTGGGGCCCTTTCTGTCCTATGTGCACAAGCATTTTATTGACCTTATATGTAATATTCTTTAGCCACACTTTTATTAATACTATATGGCACCCTTAGGCTCTATTTTTTATTCATAAAGTTGGTTTTTCTCAATCATGCATAAAAAAAATAAAAATTTTGAGATAAACCAATAATGATAATGGACTTGGATAATTTAAAATTCATCTTAAATGTTAAATCTAGCAGCATTTCGTGATTTACTGTAAAAGGATGACAACAAATTCCTTTTATAACCTCTTCTCACTTAGTTGTTGCAAACCATAGTGATCCTCTTTAAGGAACACCTCTAAGGTAATCCAAACAAGAAGTTTTAAGATGAGATCAACTTGTAATTCCGAATGCTAGTAGCAATTACAAGCAGATGAAGGAAGAAGAAGAAAATGTGTGCTTTAATTGTTCTATGCGAAAATTACATAGTAGAATGTCTCTTTATGGTGGTTGCTACAATAAGGTTTATTTATATAATAAATAAACCCTATTTAGGTCATATTTTAACACTTAAAATTTGGCCTAAGTTAGACTAAAATGTACCCATCAATTGGGCCTCTTTGTGTCCTAAGCGTATAAGGGTTTTAATAGGCTCATATGTAATCTGCTTTAGCTCTACTTTCTTTAATCCTATGTGGCACTCCTATACCCCATTTTGGATTAATAATTAATTTGATTTAAAGCCTTTTAAACCTTTTAAAGGCCTATATAAATCAGATGCAAGAATAATTAAAAGTTTGGACTCAATAAGGCCTAAGTCTAAAAACCCTGATTTTCTAAAAACCCAAATTTTCTAGACTTTTCATTTGCAAATGGGCCCTAAAGTCCATTTGCTCATTTCTTCTTCCTAATTCATCTTTCAATGATATTTTATATCATTATAAAATTCAATCTTGTTGAATATTCCTCAAACTTCTTTTATGTGTTTAACCTAATGGGTTTCCAAAACAACTTAGTAGTACAAAGCGAATTAGAGTCCTAGTCTAACTAGGACTCTATAAATTCAATCTTATTGAATCAATAACAATTCACAAATTGATATATCACTTGTATACAAGTCAAGAGAGGCATTTATCCATGCATCACGACTACCCAAGTACTAGAAAGTCATATGGTTTGTCTTAACCCTTTCACATACAGTTATGGTGAAATAAACTCATTTCACCATATTTTATCTCATCCAGTTTTGAGTATGGACTTATGTCAACTTATAGCTTAACTAAGTATGTCTAATGAAGCCCAAAACATATTTGTTCTAATAATTTCACCTTTATTCCTAAAATGCCCTTAGTGAATCCCATTCATACATACTACTTTGCTTTGGCCAGAGATTCTTGAATATAGGTTATTAAGTAGAATTGTGAGATAAACTCCCACTATAATCTGGGGTGGTGAATCCATTATTGATTACTACCATATCTTCAAATATGTTATGCCATACCCAAGCACCTCACTATGTATACTTCTTATTCGAAGTAAAAGTTTTAGGGTCAAAGTATGTCACTCCATATTTAAGATAGTTAGTGATCTTAAGTCTAAGGATACTTACACCACTGATATGATGAGATACTATCATTGACATAGATTAATTATCCATGTTAAGATCTCATAGTAAGTCTTTGATGTACTTAATTCTCAAGTAAGCATCCACATATTAACTCTAGGCATCTATGTGCTTACAGTTTGTGAGAACTACTATTTCATCCAATCAAGAAGTATAACATGTGTTGATCTTTTTGCATTAACAATGTCCTATCTTATTCATACTATGATCAGGGGTATTTAGGTATACAACATTTACATGAAATAAGAATCTCATATCATGAACACTTCATGATTTCCTCTGCATTGTGATTATATACTGGGGACTTTATAACATGGTTTAAGAAATTGCAAACAATTATAAGTAAAATATAAAAGGACCATGATATAAAGGAAAATGCCTTATAGTATTATTCACAAGGTTTAAATACATGAATATTACCCTATTACATAAGCTCTAAGGCATACTTCTAACAAATAATCACTCTGATTTAAGGCATTTTAAACTTTTCAAAATCCCATAAAAAATAAAATGTAAGAACAATCAAAATTTGGACTTAACAAGGCCCAATCCAAAAACCCTGATTTTCTAGACTTCTCATTTGCAAGTAGTCCCTAAGCCAATTTGCTTATTTATTTTTCTTAATTCATCTTTTAATGATATCTCATATCATTAAAACATTTAATCTCATTGAATCTTCCTCAAACTTCTTTTATGTGTGTGACCTTATGGGCAGTACATAATGAGTTAGAGTCTTAGTCCAACTAAAACCCTGTAGATTCAATCTTATTAAATCAATATCAATTCACTAATTGATATATCACTTGTACACAAGTCAAGAGAGGCATCTAGCCATACATCATGACTACCCAAGTGCTAGCAAGTTAAGTGGTTTGACTTAACCCTTTTATATACTGCTACTATGTAATAAACCACTTTCACCATCTTTTACCTCATCCAATTTTGAGTATAGACTTATGTCAACTTATAGCTTAACTAAGTATGTCTAATTAAGCCATAGACATGTTGTTTAGATAATTTCACCTTTATTCCCAAAATGCCCTTAGTGAATCCCATTCACACATGGCACTTTGCTTTGGCTAGAGATTCTTGAATATAGGTTACTCATCAAAAGTATGAAAAAAACTCCCCATTGTAATCTGGGGTAGTGAATCCTTTGTTGATTGCTACCCTATCTTCAAATATGTCATGCCATACCTAAGCACCTCATAATGTATACTTTTTGTTTGAAGTAAGAGACTTTAAGTCAAAGTATGTCACTCTATATTTAAGCTAGTTAATGATCTCAAGTCTAAGGATACTTGCACCACTAATATAATGAGATACTTTCACTGACATAGATTAAGTATCCTTGTGAAGATCTTATAGTGGATCTCTGATGTACTTACTTTCCAAGTAGCCATCCACATGCTAACTTCAAGTATTTCTATGCTTATAGCTTTGTAAGAACTACTACTTGATCCAATCAATAAGTATAACATGTGCTAATCTATTCGTATTACCAATGTCTCATCTTATTAATAATATAATTAGGGATATTTAGGCATATCACATTTGCATGCAATAAGAATCTCACACCGTGAACACTTCATGATTTCCTTTGCACTATGATTTTATACTAAGGACATTGCAACATAGTTTAAGACATTGCACAAAATTATAAGGAATATATAAAAGTATCATGATATAAAAGAGAAATGCCTTATAATATAAATTCACAAGGTTTAAATACATGAATATAACTATATTGCATGAACTATAGTGCATACTTCAAACAATCTCTTAATTGCACTAGAGTCAATCACCCATGTACTTAATGTCCGTTGCATTTACATGTTGATTGAACTTATTTGTGATAGTGACTTTGTGAGAGGATTAGTTATGTTCTAATCTATAGAGATCCTTTCAATTTTTAGATCATGTCTACTAACAACCTCCCTAATCAAATGGTAGCATTAAAGAATATGTTTGGATCATTGATAAGACCATGGTTCACTAGCTTATACAATAGCTCCATTGTTATCACAATATAGTGGTATTGGATCAACAATTCTTAGAACCACTCTAAGTTCTATAATGAAATTCTTAATCTAAACGGCTTCCCTAGCTGCATTGAAAGCTGCTATGTATTCAGCTTTAAAGGCAGAATCCATAATCGTATCCTATTTGGAACTCTTCCAAACAACTGCACCTTCAAACATAATTTATATATATCTAGATTGAGATGTATATTCATCCTTCATAGATTGGAATCTGGAATTAGTATACTCACTAAGCTATAGATCTCCTTCTCTATAAATCTAGAATAGATCTTAGTCCTTCTTAAGTACTTAAGGATATTCTTGCTAGCCACCTAATGTTTCTCTCTATAATTGGATTGGAATTTGCTTATGACACTTAGAGCAAATGCTACATCAAGTCTTATACATAACATTAGGTACATGATAGATCTTATAGCTGAAGCATATGGGATCCTACTTATACACTCTATTTCCTTTTATGTCTTAGGAGACATTAATTTAGAAAGGTATTTTCCATGCAACATAGTAATATAACCTTTCTTGGAGAGATCTATGCTAAACCTCTTTAGCATCTTCTCTATATACGTAGACTATGAAAGACCAAGCAAGCTTCTAGGTCTATTTCTATAAATCTTGATCTATAAGATATAGATTGTTTCTCAAAACTCTTTTATGGAGAATTGTTTACTTAGCCAAATCTTAACTAGCTGGAGTATAAAGACATTGTTTCCTATTAGTATTATATCATCTATATACAACATAAGAAAAATTATTGGACTCTCATTGACCTTCTTATAAACACAAGGTTCATCCATATTTTGTGAGAAACCAAACTCTTTGATTGTCTTATCAAAATAGATGTTCCAGCTTTTAGATACTTGCCTTAATCCATAGATAGATCTTTGAAGATTGTAACGTAATTATCATCATTAGTTGTAAAACTTCAAGTCGTGTCATGTACACTTCCTTTAAAAATTTTCCTTTAAAGAAAGCCATTTTTATATCTATTTGCCATATCTTATAATCATAATGAGTAGCAATGGTAGGCTGAATCCAAATAGACTTAACCATCATAATTAGAGAAAAGGTTTCATCAAAGTTAATGTAATGCTCGTAAGTCAAGGCTCCATGAACAGTACCTCCGAGCTCAAAAAGTGTGCCCATAATGTAGGGTCATGAAACTTTAAGGTGCTTAAAAATGATAAAATGACTTAATTTGAAGATTTAGCAGAACTAATAAATTATTTTAGGCTATAACCTAATAGACCATAGGCTTAAATGGATTTAGGCTAGGAATGACCTTGGATGTGCTCAGACAGACCTAAAAATACCATACCCTAAAGGTTAAAAATTCCCTTAAGTCATTGGCGAAGGAATTTTTGAATTTTGAGGTCATTTGCAACTTTTCCTTAATTTTAAATTTTACATGTAAATCGAGGTAATTGGTTAATTTTCTATCTAGGGAATTTGGTCATGAAATTTTGCAAGCCTCTAAATGGCACCAATTGAGGATTTTTAAAATAAACATAATAATTTTTAGAGGTTTGAGTGATTATTAAAAATTCCCCTAAGTTTCTACCGAAACTAAGCTTTTTTGGGAGGCTCGGGTGGCATGTGGCACCACCAATGCCACTTCACCCACTATATATAGCTCTTGGTGACACCTAAGTGCCTACATAGTCTTACCCACTCACCACCCATTCATTTTCTTATTCCTTTCCTTCACCATCTTAATGCTATTTCTTCTTTCCTCTTACCATTTTTGTTGTTTCTTACAAGTTTTTCTCATCGTAATTACCACTAAAAATCCTCTAATTGTGTTGTGAATTGATTTATGAAGGCATTAGAGGCCATAAGAGTCCCTAAATCTCAAGAAAATTCAAGAGAGCTTAAGTGTACAAAAAGGGTTGTTAGAAACCAACTTGTGATGTGTAAGTGTTTCCTCCCTTTTTAATTTATTTCTTATAGGATTTTGTGATTCTAAGAATTCCTATAACCTTAGAATTTGATTTGGGGATTTGCATGATTTTTCATGGATTTTTGAATGTGAAGTGGCGTGCATGGAAGCTAAGGCCAAGTGAGGTGCAATTAGGCTTCTAGCAAGCTTAAATTGAAGAATAAGTCTCTTTTATTAAAGAGGTAAGTGAATTTAAAGCATTAAAGGTATGTATATAGGAATTTATATGAAATAGGTGTGAGAACCTTATACAAAAATGATGGATTTTAAGGTTAAAGTGTATGTAATGGTGAATTAGGTTTATGTTTATGTTAATTGTATGTGAAATGAATGATTATAATGGTGATTTAATGAAAAGAATGAATGTAGGGATATGTTCCCCGTTTGCCTAAAAAGGTAGTATAGTATGTGTGATGTGTATATGGCATGTTAAGGTGGTTTCTTCATAACTTCTAAGGTATTGGACATGAAAAATGCATGAATTATAAGTGTATGTGGTGAGGCTTTATTAGCTGAGAGGTGCTTTGGTGTGTAGGTTAGGTGTATGGCATGTATGCTTGGCATATTGTATGGGTATTTGGTTTGGTAGTGATATCATTTTTGGTGTAGATGATAAACTTGGTGAACAAAGCTTGTGTGTGTGTGTATGCTCAGTATGGTCGAGGCATATATGAGGTGTGTAATGGCATAAGTTGCATGATAATGGCATTATGTGTGTATAAGTATGCTTGAATGATGTGAACATAAGTGTATGTACATGGCCATTTAGAGGCATTGGCTGAGAGGTATACAAGGCAAGAATGGCATGTGTATGTGTGTGATTAGCCTAACATATTTAGCATGAATTAGGTGAATATGCATGAGTAATAAGGCATGAAATGTATATAATATGGGATACCTTTTAAGGTTAGGAAATGGTTATCAAATGAACTTGAAATTGGCTTGTAATAGCTTGGTAAAAGTGACCTTAAAATGGACTAGCTTTGGCATGAAAATGGCACTTTATTTTGACATAATTTGTATTGTTTATGTGAAATGAAATGGAAGCCACTTTTATGGCAATTTGAGATATATATTTGAGCTTAGCTTTAGGCCTATGAAAATGTATGGAAATAAGTGCAAATGGCACTAAAAAATGGCATGAAAAGGACCTAATTTAGGCCTAAAATGGCCTATGCAAAAATAAAAAATGACCTATAATTGTCTCGTAAAATTAATTTAGGGACCTATACTTAAAATGAATAATTAATATAGACATTATTAGATTAAAATAATGGCATAGAAAAGCCTTAGTGTGAACTTTATTATGGCTATGAGAAT